>CM065746.1:8229437-8234437 GCA_033310375.1 Conus canariensis
GGGGGTTGGTAGAGACCAGGAGTGTTGATAGAGACAGTGTGGGGGTTGGTAGAGACCAGGGGGGTTGATAGAGACAGTGAGGGGGTTGGTAGAGACGAGGGGGGTTGATAGAGACAGTGTGGGGGTTGGTAGAGACCAGGAGGGTTGATAGAGACAGTGTGGGGGTTGGTAGAGACCAGGTGGGTTTGATAGAGACAGTGTGGGGGTTGGTAGAGACCAGGGGGGTTGATAGAGACAGTGTGGGGGTTGGTAGAGACGAGGGGGGTTGATAGAGACAGTGTGGGGGTTGGTAGAGACCAGGAGGGTTGATAGAGACAGTGTGGGGGTTGGTAGAGACCAGATGGGTTGATAGAGACAGTGTGGGGGTTGGTAGAGACCGGGGGGTTGATAGAGACAGTGTGGGGGTTGGTAGAGACCAGGTGGGTTTGATAGAGACAGTGTGGGGGTTGGTAGAGACCAGGGGGGTTGATAGAGGCAGTGTGGGGGTTGGTAGAGACCAGGGGGTTGCTAGAGACAGTGTGGGGGGTTGGTAGAGACCATGTGAGTTTGATAGAGACAGTGTGGGATTTGGTAGAGACCAGGTCAGTTTGATAGAGACAGTGTGGGGGGTTGGAAGAGACCAGGTGAGTTTGATAAGAGACAGCGTGGGGGGTTGGTAGAGACCAGGGCTGTGTGATAGAGACAGTGTGGGGGGTTGGTAGAGACCAGGGCTGTTTGATAGAGACAGTGTGTGTGTGTGTGGGGGGGGGGGGGGGTGGTAGAGACCAGGGCTGTGTGATAGAGACAGTGTGGGGGGTTGGTAGAGACCAGGGCTGTGTGATAGAGACAGTGTGGGGGGTTGGTAGAGACCAGGTGAGTTTGATAGAGACAGTGTGGGGGGTTGGTAGAGACCAGGGGTGTGTGATAGACACACTATGGGTTTGATAGAGACCACGTGGGATTTGATAGAGACCGGGGGGGGGGGGGTTGATAGAGACAGTGTGGGGGGTTGGTAGAGACCAGGTGAGTTTGATAGACACATTGTGGGTGGTTAGTAGAGACCAAGGGGGTTTGGTAGACACACTATGGGTTTGATAGAGACAGTGTTGGATTTGGTAGAGACAAGGGGGGTTTGATAGACACACTATGGGTTTGATAGAGACTTTGTGGGATTTGGTAGAGACCAGGGGGGGGGGGTTGATAGACACACTATGGGTTTGATAGAGACAGTGTGGGATTTGGTAGAGACCAGGGGGTTTGATAGACACACTATGGGTTTGATAGAGACAGTGTGGGATTTGGTAGAGACCAGGGGGTTGATAGACACACTACGGGTTTGATAGAGACAGTGTGGGATTTGGTAGAGACCAGGGAGGTTGATAGAGACAGTGTGGGATTTGGTAGAGACCAGGGGGGTTTGATAGACACACTTTGGGTTGGATAGAGACCAGGTGGGATTCGGGAGAGACCAGGTGGATGTGATAGACACAAGATGGGTTTGATAGAGACCAGGTGGGATTCGGTAGAGACGAGGTGGGCGTGACAGACACAAGATGGGTTTGATAGAGACCAGGTGGGATTCGGTAGAGACCAGGTGGGCGTGATAGACACAAGATGGGTTTGATAGAGACCAGGTGGGATTCGGTAGAGACCAGGTGGGCGTGATAGACACAAGATGGGTTTGATAGAGACCAGGTGGGATTCGGTAGAGACCAGGTGGGTGTGATAGACACAAGATGGGTTTGATAGAGACCAGGTGGGAGTTACTAAAGACCAGGTGAGTGTGATAGATACCAGACAAGGTAGGTGGATAGAGATCAGATTGGTTTGACAGAGATAAAGTGAGTTTGATAGAGACAGTGTGGGATTTGGCAGAGACTAGCGGGGTTTGATAGACACACTATGGGTTTGATAGAGACAGTGTGGGATTTGGTAGAGACCAGGGGGTTTGATAGAAACACTATGGGTTTGATAGAGACCAGGTGGGATTCGGGAGAGACCAGGTGGGTGTGATAGACACAAGATGGGTTTGATAGAGACCAGGTGGGAGTTACTAAAGACCAGGTGAGTGTGATAGATACCAGACAAAGTGGGTGGATAGAGATCAGATTGGTTTGACAGAGATAAAGTGAGTTTGATAGAGACCAGCTGACTTTGAAAGTGACCTCGAGGGCTTGAAAGAAACCAAGAGCGGCTTCTTCTTTGAGGACTTTACGCTGACCAGCTCTCCCAAGAGGGTTTTTTTTCTTTCTTTTTTTACTTAGCAATTTTTAATTTTTTTTTTTTTATTTTTTAGTTGTGACATATGAAGAAAACACTTGGTCGAAAATTCACGTGTCCGCATTGTGTATGGAATCAGAACGATTCTGCATTCTGTGTTGTGCGTTTCTTTAGCATTTTGTCGCTAATTATATGGTTCACCATCTTGGAAAGTGTGAGGTCTCTTAGGTCGTCATCCTCGACTTTCAAGAGATCTTGGTGGTTCCGTTGTCAGCCTTTCTTACATGATGTCGTCAGACATAAACACTTTACGGCAAGCTCGGTGAAGACCTTGTTCCCGGATGTTCCCCCGGCATTTGATTTTTGAGTTTTAGAAAGACATCAATGGGCGTTTTTTTTTCCCCTAAAGATTTGATTCTAAGCTAAGTGTGACAGATTTTTTTTTTTTTTTTTTGCAGGTCATTTGATGTAAAAAAAATAACATGTATTGAATTTTAACTTTGCATTTTAATTCACTCACTTTGATTGCTTGTTTGTTTTTGTAGTGTGTCAGGCCAGATATGGCTTTTGTGGTTGGCAGGGTTTAAGGCAACATGATTTGATTTGATTTGATTTGATTCTTTTCGCCACCCTTTCAGTGTGGTTCATCTGACGTCAGATCATCACAGACAATGCCTTGCTGCAGATAGTTCAGCATCACCCACCTCAGTATGCAAATGTGCGTCTCGTTGCTAGACATGAATCAACATAACCCACCTCAGTATGCAAATGTGCGTCTCGTTGCTAGAGGTAAATCAACATAACCTACCTCAGTATGCAAACGTGCGTCTCGTTGCTAAAGAGTTCAGCATCACCTACCTCAGTATGCAAACGTGCGTCTCGTTGCTAAAGAGTTCAGCATCACCTGCCTCAAAATGCAAAAGTGCGTCCCGTTTTCTTTACGCAGTACACGATGTTGAATAGAAGATACTGAGCTTTCACCTGTCGCCTATCCCGGAGTCTTGAAGACCGTTGGGGCGCCACAGAAAACTTGGCAGCCGGCTTCCTTCACTCCTTCCTGTTCTCAGACGCTGTTACGCAGTTGCTGAGTGTGAGGCCAGTCCATGCACTGATGTTGTCCTCCCATCTCTTTCTCTGTCTTCCTCTCCTTCTGCCTCCTCGCACTGTTCCTTGTAGAATGGTTTGGGCAAGTCCTGTTGATCTTGATACATGACCATACCATCTTATTTTCCTTCTTTTCACTGTGGACAGCAGGTCTTCGTATGGTCCAATGGCTTGCCTTACTCTGGCCTGGACCTCCAAGTTGGTAATGTGGTCTTTTTATGAGATGCCAAGGATCTTGCGGAGGCATCTCATCTCTAATGCCTGAGTCCCTGAGAGGTGTTCTAATCTCTCAATAGTGCTTTACGTCCTGCACACACAAAGAACTTCCTTGTGACGAGTGAGACACCAGTAATGTCTTCGTTGACTCTGACCAGCAGCATAGATCAGCATGAAATCAACTGCACTTTGGCCGGCTAGAAGCAGCAAGCACATGTTTTGACATTCGATCGGTAGCGCACATAAGAGCGATATTCATCACCATGATCATGATAATGCGGATTTATGTTGCAATGTGCCTCCTGAGAATATATTGCAATGTGCTTCCTGAGAACGTTTGTTGACGCCGTTTTTGTCCTCCCAGTTCTTATAGAACAGGGAGTACTTTACAATGGGAACGAAGAAATGCTGTCTGTGTGTCTGTTTGACCGTGGTCAAAATGTGTTCCACTTGCTCCAGACAAAACTTCAAGGCCGATCTTTCTGAAAATTTGTAGGCATGTTCATTATGGGTCACGGATGATGCCCGATGGTTTATTTGACCAGAATAGCCGTTACTAACGGCTATAACGGCCCAAAACGGTTTTTCTTCTTTATGGAATATCTCTTTATGACGCATGTTTGATTGTGACGTCAAATACATTATGACGCATGTTTGGTTGTGAGGTTTTTAAGGAAGATGAACTGGGAGTACGTTTATGTGTTTTGCATCTTGTTTTAATTACTTTTTAAAAACTTTCTTTATATTTGTTTAAACAGTTGAATCGTTTATGACAATATGGTAGCCCTGATATGACCCTCTGCGGTTGGCAAGGCAACAAACAACACGAATTTCATTGAAAATCCTAAATATTTGTCAGGGAAGTAGGTCGCTGACAGTTCTGAAATGGCCAAAATACTAACACCCACAATGCACCACCAAACACTACGAGCGCAAAACATGTCGATCACTCCGTCACCCACCTTCATTACGTGACATTCCTGTGAACAAGACGTTATTGGGTCAGAAATCTACTAACAAGCCTGGTACTTTTTAACTTTTTTTTTTTTTTTTTTTTTTAAACCCAAGTTTCAGACAAAGGATGGTTCGCCTTCTCTGCCAGAAGTGCATCTGGATCATCTGCGCCAACCAGGTGCTGGTGATGTGTGGCTTTTCCATCAACGTGGTCCTGTACCCGGCCTTCGCCCGCTCTGTGGGGGCGGCCTCCCACGACATCCCTGACCTCTACACGGCCTACGGCCTGTCCCTGTCCGTGGCCCGTCTGACGGGAGGCTTCGTCTTCAGCGCTATCCCCGGCTGCTTGGTGCACGTGCTCTTTGGCCTGCAGGTGGCGCTGGCTGTGGTGTTCGTCTTCCTTCCGGTGTACGGGGTGTCGCTTCCGGCTTTGGTTGTCGGGATGGTCATGGTTGGTGAGTGACTTGGTTGCTTGGTTGGTTGGTTGGTTGGTGGTGTTTTGTTTGTTTCGTTGGTGGTGAGGGTCG
>CM065746.1:8236937-8246937 GCA_033310375.1 Conus canariensis
TGTCTGAATAGTTTGGCAGCTGTTTGAATGGTTTGTGTCTGAATGATTTGGCAGCTGTCTGAATAGTTTAGCAGCCATCTTGATGATTTGTCAGCTGTCTTGATGATTTGTCAGCTGTCTTGATGATTTGACAGCAGTATGAATGATTTGTCAGCTGTCTTGACGATTTGTCAGCTGTCGCAATGATTTGGCAACTGTTTAAATGATTTGGCAGCTGTCTGAATGGTTTGTCCGCTGTCTGATGATTGATTTGGCAGGTGTCTTGATGATTTGTCAGCTGTCTTGATGATTTGTTAACTGTCTTGATGATTTGTCAGCTGTCTGAATGATTTGTCAGCTGTCTGGATGATTTGTCAGCTGACTTGATGATTTGTTAATTATCTGAATGATTTGTCAGCTGTGTGAAATATTTGTCAGCTGTCTGAATGGTTTGGCAGCTGTCCGGATGATTTGTCAGCTGGTTTGATGATTTGTCAGCTGTCTGAAAGATTCGTCAGCTGTCTTGATAATTTGTCAGCTGTCTGAATGAGTTGTCAGCTGTCTGGATTTGTCGGCTGTCTGTAGAATCGGTGGTCTGACTGTTGTTGCGGATGTCTGACTGGTTTGACAGCTGTCTTGATGATTTGACAGCTGTCTCGATGATTTGTCAGCTGTCTAGATGATTTGTCAGCCATCTGAATTATTTATCAGCTGTCTTGATGATTTGTCGGCTGTCTGTAGAATGGGTGGTCTGACTGTTGTGGCAGAGGTCTGACTGATTTGGCAGCTGTCTAGATGATTTTCTGCTGTCCGTCTGTCCTAAGGGCTATCTGTTCTGGCGCATGTCCGGCTGTTTTGACAGTTAGCTATATGATTTGTCGGCTATCTGACGTGTCCTGCCATCTGTCTGACTACTGGGGCGGATGTCTGGCCGCTTTGTAAGCTGTCTGGATGGTTTGTGTGCGGTCTCAGAGAGTGTCAATAAAAAAAAAAGCCTTGAAGTTTGTCTGACTGTCCTATTGCCTGTCTGATTGTGTAGCGGATGACTCTTTGTCAGCTGTCTGGATGTCTGTAAACTGTCTGACGGTCGTATCAGTTGTTGGCCTGTTCTGGCGGATTGTGACAGTGGTGTAGACGCTATGTCAGCTGTCCAGTTGTCCAAGTGGCTGTCGGTTCTGGCAGATGTCTACCGGTTTTGAAAGCTGTCCAGGTGCTTTGTCAGCTGTCTAATTATACTGAGGGCTGTCTGTTGTGGAGGATGTCTTTTGTCAGCTGTCTAATTATACTGACGGCTGTCTGGTGTGGCGGATGTCTGTTTTGTCAGCTGTCTAATTAGACTAAGGGCTGTCTGTTGTGGAGGATGTCTGTTTTGTCAGCTTTCTAATTATACTGACGGCTGTCTGTTGTGGCGGATGTCCGTTTTGTCAGCTGTTTGGATGGCTTATCAACTGTCTGACTGTCCTACCGGCTGTCTGACTGCTCTGGCAGATGTCTGGCTGTTCAGTCGGCTGTCTGGATATTTTGTCAGCTCTGAATAATTTGTCAGCTGTCTAACTGTTTTAGTGGCCATTTGACTGTGTTAGCGAATGTCTGGCTGTTCTGACAGCTGTCTGGATGAAATTTCAGCTGTCGAAAGACTGTCTGACTGTTCTGGCGGCTGTCTGGCTGTTTAGGCGGCTGTCTGGACGTTTTGTCAGCTGTCTGGATGAGTTATCGGTTGTCTGACGTTTCTGGTGGATGTCTGGTCCGTTTGTTATCATTCTAGATTATGTAACAGCCCTCTGGCTGTCTTAGCGTCTGTCTGTTCTGACGAACGTCCGGCTGTTTTGACAGCTGTCTATATGATCCGTCAGCTTTCTAACTGTCCTGCCGTCTGTGTCACTGCTTGGGCGGCTGTCTGGCTGCTTTGTGAGCTGCATGGAGGATTTGTCTGCTTTGTCAGTTAACGAAAACTTGAAACTTGTCTAACTGTCCCGTCGGCTCTCTGATGGTGTGGCGGATGACTGCACTGTCAGCAGTCTGGGTGACTTAGCAGCGGGCTGTCTCTGTCATGGCGGCTGTCCCAACGTTCCGGTGGATGTCTGTCTGTGTTTTTGGCAGCCGCCTGAACAATCATTCGGCATCGGTTTTAACTCTCCTGTTGGCTGTTTGACCGTCATGGCGGGTGTCTGGCTGTTTAGACAGCTGTCTTGATGATGTATCAGCTGTCTGTCTGTCTCATCTGGAGGACATCTGTGGACTGGATGATTAATGTGTCATCATTAGTCAGACAAGCAGTAGGACTGTGTGCCTGTTGCAGCGGATGTCATGCTGTTTCATGAGCTGTCTCGACGGTTGGCCTGTGGTCTGTGAAATTGGTCTGCCTGTCCTGTCGGCTGTCTGACTATCGTGGTGGATGTCCAGCTGTTTTGACAGTTACCTAGATACTGTTTGAGCTGCCTTGTCATCCTAGTGGCTGTCTGTTCTGTCAGAGGTCTGTTTTGTCCCCTGTCCGGATGACTGCTCAGCTGTTTGACTATCATATCGCTTGTCTGACTATCCTATTGCTTGTCTGGCTATCCTATCGCTTGTCTGACTATCCTATCGCTTGTCTGACTATCCTTTCGCCTATCGCTTGTCTGGCTATCCTATCGCTTGTCTGGCTATCCTATCGCTTGTCTGGCTATCCTATCGCTTGTCTGACTATCCTGCCGCTTGTCTGACTATCCTACCGCTTGTCTGATTATCCTACCGCTTGTCTGACTATCCTACCGCTTGTCTGACTATCCTACCGCTTGTCTGACTATCCTACTGCCTATCGCTTGTCTGACTATCCTACTGCTTGTCTGACTATCCTACCGCTTGTCTGACTATCCTACCACTTGTCTGACTATCCTACCGCTTGTCTAACTGTTCTAGTGGATGTCTGTCCGTTTTCATCAGCTGTCGGAATGGTTTGTCGTCTGACTGTCCTGCCGGTTATTTCACTGTTGTGGCAGATCTCTGCCTCTTTTGTCGGTTTCTGGCTGTTTGGGCAGCTGTCTTGATGATTTGTCAGCTGTCTGACAGTCCTGCTTGGCTGTCTTAACTATTCTGGCTGGTGTCTGGCTGTTTTGACAGTTGTCTAGATGACGTGTCAGCTGTCTGACTCTCTGGAATCGCCTCTGATTCTTCTGATGGATGATCTGGCTGTTTTCTGTTGCCTGGATGATAGTTAGCTGTTTCCGTCATATCAGCTGTCTGACAGAGCTTGTAAATGTCTGCTTGTTTTTTGTACTCCCAATTCTTATAGAACTGGGAGTACTTTACAATGGGAACGAAGCAATGCTGTCTGTGTGTCTGTCTGTCCGTCCGTAGTCAAAATGTGTTCCACTCGCTCCAGACAAAACTTCTGGGCCGATCTTTCTGAACAATTGTGGGCATGTTCATTATGGGTCACGAATGATGCCCGATGTTTTATTTGACCAGAATAGCCGTTACTAACGGCTGTAACGGCCTAAAACGGTTTTTCTTCTGTAAGGAATATCTAGAAAATGATAACGGAAACAAAAATGACGTCAAAGCTTCTTTGCGTCAAAAGCCGAAGTGACGAAATACATTATGACGCATGTTTGATTGTGACGTCGTATTCAAGGTAAACTGGGAGTACGTTTATATGCTTTGCATCTTGTAGTTTACTTAGAGGAGTCGTCTGCTGATTAGTTGTCCTACCAACTGCCGAGGACGGACGTCTGGCTGTTCTGTTGGCTGTCTGTGTGATTTGTCGGCTGTCTGTGTGTTTTGTTGGCACTCTGGCTGTTCTGTTGGCTGTTTTGTTGGCTGACTGGCTGTTTTGTTGGCTGTCTGTGTGTTTTGTTGGCTGTCTGTGTGGGTTATTTTTGTGTGGCTGTCTGTATGTTTTGTTGGCTGTCAGTGTGTTTTGTTGGCTAGCTGCTGTTTTGTTGGCTGGCTGGTTGTTTTGTTGGCTGTCTGTGTGTTTTGTTGGCTGTCTGTGTTTTGTTGGCTGTCTGTACGTTTTCTTGGCTGTCTGTGCGTTTTGTTGGCTGGCTGTGTGTTTTGTTGGCTGGCTGTTTTGTTGGCTGTCTGTGCGTTTGTCGGCTGTCTGTGCGTTTTGTTGGCTCTCTGTGTGTTTTATTGACTGGCTTGCTGTTTTGTCAGCTGTCTGTGTGTTTTGTTGGCTGGCTGGCTGTTGGCTTGGCTGGTTGGCTGTTTTGTTGCTCTCTGTTTTGTTGGCTGTCTGTGTGTGTTGTTGGCTGTCTGTGTGTTTTGTTGGCTGGCTGGCTGTTTTGTTGGCTGTCTGTGTGTTTTGTTGGCTGTCTGTGCATGTTGTTGGCTGTTTTGTGGGATATCATTCAGATTTGCAAGTTGTCGGCAATGATTCCTTGGCTGTCTGTGTGTTTTGTTGGCTGTCTATGTGTTTTGTTTTGTTTTGCTGTCTGTTTTGTTGGCTGTCTGTGAGTGTTGTTGGTTGTTTTCTGAGATATCATTCAGATTTGCTTGTTGTCGGCGATGATTCTTTGGCTGTCTGTGTGTTTTGTTGGCTGTCTATGTGTTTTTAGACTGAGTGTTTTGTTGGCTGGCTGTGTGTTTTGTTAGCTGTCTATGTGTTTTTGGGCTGTCTGTGTGTTTTGTTGGCTGTGTTTGTGTTTTGTTGGCTGTGTGTGTGTGTTTTGTTGGCTGTCTGTGTGTTTTGTTGGCTATCTGTGTGGTTTGCTGGCTGTCTGTGTGGTTTGCTGGCTGTCTGTGTATTTTGTTGGCTGTCTATGTGTTTTTAGACTGTGTGAGTGTTTTGTTGGCTGTCTGTGTGTTTTGTCAGCTGTCTATGTGTTTTTTGGCTGTCTGTGTGTTTTGTTGGCTGTGTGTGTGTGTTTTGTTGGCTGTCT
The DNA here is from genome assembly GCA_033310375.1 of Conus canariensis. Classification (NCBI taxonomy): domain Eukaryota; kingdom Metazoa; phylum Mollusca; class Gastropoda; order Neogastropoda; family Conidae; genus Conus; species Conus canariensis. Next base: position 8,241,779 of record CM065746.1, read on the forward strand.
GTGTGTTTTGTTGGCTGGCTGTGTGTTTTGCTGTCTGTCTGTGTGGTTTGTTGGCTGTCTCTGTGGTTTGCTGGCTGTCTCTGTGGTTTGTTGGCTGGCTAATAATTTTGTGAACCATTTTACTATCGTGCTGATCCCCCTCTCCCCCCCCCCCCCCCCCCCCCCCCCCGCCCCCACCTGTTTGTTTGTTTGTTTTTTTGATGCTTGGGTCTTTCGTTGTTTGCTTCAGTGTTATTGTCTATCAGCACAATGTGTTGACTTTCAATTTTTCGGTTTTTTTTTTGTTTTTTTTTTATAAACTTTTTCCTTCTTTTTTTAAAAACTTTTATAAAAATCTTAAATAAATGTTAGCGAACCGCCCAGAGAACGTGGACAAACGAGTCACAAGACGAAACACAACGCGTTTCGACCTCTTAGGTCTTCATCAGGTGAGACATAAACGAATAAAACACCGAAAATTCACTTAGCTTTGATCGCTTCAGATCACTTCGCAGGGTTCAGCGCAAGGAAGAAGGCGTTGAATGAGAACGAGGCTGTTGGAAGGGAAATAGTGAGCGAGTCAAAGTCGTAATGAAGATAATAATATTACTGATAGGAATACTAATAATGGTCAAAATATTGAGGAAAAAAAAAAAAAAAAAGGGACAAGATTACTACCAATCTTAGTGTCAATAAGTATGGGTATGGGAGAAAGGAGAGTGGGTTAGAGGATTCTTAAACAGCAGGGTTTCCGTGGCAACAGTCCCAGAGGCGAAGGCGATGGTGATGTCAATGCCAGTGGTAGTATCAATACTAGCAATAGTATTACTGAATGATACTGCTAACAACGATAGTGAAGGTTAAGGTAATGAAAGCATGATACAGAAATATATTTAGAAAATACATTTTTATAATAATCAAATAAATAAATAAATAAATGAAACATTAAAAATAATAATAAATTAAAAAATCAGTAAATAATAATAATAAAAAAATAATGATAATAAATGCATAAATAAGATAGCTATAAGTTGTGTGTGAGGTGAATAGCGGGAGATAAGGTAGTATGTGTGTGTGTTGTGGGAGGATATTATGGGCTGAGATTGAAGTGGTGGGTTGGTACATGTTACTTTAAGGTGTTGATGCTATGAGGGTGGAGGGAAGAAGGGGATGGGTTTACGTACTAACTGGGGGAGGGGGAGGGGCAACATATTCACACCTATACACAATCTCTCTCTCTCTCTCTCTCTCTCTCTCTCTCTCTCTCTCTCTCTCCCCCCCCCCCCCCCTTCACGACCAACGATAAAGGAGCCAGCATTCTATTTATTATGTGTGTGTGTATGTGTATGTGTGAGTGTGAGTGTGTGTGTGTGTGTGTGTGTGTGTGTGTGTGTGTGTTTCCATTTGTAATATCAGCCTTATTCATTGGTTACCCCCACCTCCACCCCCAGCAACCGCCATATCCACCAACACCCCTACACACATCATTACTAGGGCAGGGGGAGGGGGGAGTAAGTCGATTGATGTAGCAAATGGAGAGACTCAGAGAGTGTAGGAAAAGGGAAGATGATGATAGCTGCAACCTATGTCTGAGGTAAACAGTGGGAGGTAGGGTGGTATGGGTGTGTGTAGGTGGGGGATATTTCAGGCTGGAGCTGCAGAGATGGAATAGTACATACTACTTTTGGACGTTGATGCCATGAGGGTGGACGGTGCCCAGTTTGGCAATGAGATGAGATTCCTGCATAAGGCGTTCCAAGTTGTCACTCTTAGATTGCCAAAGTGCCAAGACTTTGACATGGTTGATGTTGTGTTGGGCATGGTTGAAGTGTAGAGTGACTGGTTTGGGCCGATGGTGGCGGATGTCGGCCAGGTGTTCAGAGATGCGCGTCTCAAGTGTGCCAGATGTCTCACCTACATAGATCTTACCACACAGCTGACAGTGGATGGCATACACAATGTTGTGGCTCTGGCAGGAGAAAGTGCGTTTAATAGTGAAAGAGCCTGTGGGGCCATGTAGGATGGTGTCTGGTTTGGTGAGAGAGCAGATTTTGCAGTTGGGTTTTGAGCAGGGGAAAGTACCTGGTGGCTTAGGTGTGGAGATTTTGTTCAGCTTAGAGCACACCAGTAGGTCGTTGAGGTTTTTGTCACGTTTGAAAGTGATCATTGGTGTGGTCTCAAAGGCAGGTTTATGATTTTCTACTATGTGCCAGTTAGACTTCAGGATCCTGCAGATGGGCAGATTGTGAGGATGGAAGAGAAGGCAGGCAGTGGGTCTGTCTGTCTCTTTGGGAGGTTTAGTTTCCAGAGTAGATGTTCTGGATTTAGCTGCAGTGCGGCTGAGAGCATCACTGATGACGGCACTAGGGTATCCACGGTTGGTGAAAAAATCAGACATTTTGGCTGCTTGTATAGTGAAATCCTCTTCGCTAGAACAGAGTCTGCGTAGGCGAAGGAATTCAGAATATGGAATGCTATTTTTAGTGGACTGGTGGTGGGAAGATGTGTAGTCCAGGTATGAGTGCGCATCAGTAGGTTTGTAGAAGACTGAGGTTTGAAGCAGTCCATCTTTGAGGGAGATAGTGATGTCCAGGAAATTAACTGACTGTGAAATGGTGTAGGTCAGCTGGATGGATGGATGGAAGGTCTGTGCAAAGTTGAGGAAATTCTGGAGGTCATGTTCTGGCATGGATGTGGCTCCCAATCCATCATCTATGTATCTTTTGTAGAGCTCTGGTGTTGGGCCTGTGTAAGAGGTTAGTAGGCGGTGTTCTAGGTGTCCCATGAAGAGGCAGGCATAGGACGGTCCCATTTTGGTTCCCATAGCAACACCACTGATTTGTGAGAATGTGTGGTTGTTGAATTCAAAAGTATTGAGGGTGAGGACTAATTCTGCAAGTCTGACCAGTGTAGCTGTGGGAGGGTGTTGTTGGTTGGGGGGGCCGTTTGTTAAGAAAGAATGCGAGGGCCTTCAGTCCATCAGCATGAGGGATGGAAGTGTAGAGAGAGACGACATCAAGGGTAAAGAGGAGGCTGGGTTTGAAAGTGGGATCTGTGTTGTATGAATTAATCATGTTGAGTGTGTGTGTAGTGTCTTTGAGGTATGTGGGGAGGCCTTGTACTATGGGTTGGAGGAGAGAGTCTAAGTACTGTGAAATGTGTTCTGTAGGGCAGCTGCATGCAGATACAATGGGTCTGCCGGGAGTATTGGTTTTGTGTATTTTAGGGAGCAGGTAGAAGGTGGGTTGTTTGGTGTCTGTCATTATGAGGAATTTGGCTGTCTTCGGTAAGTTGTTATGTTTGATTTCTTGTTTAACTGTGGTTGAGATGAGTTTCTGGTGTTCGGGGAGGGGTGATGCTGTGAGTGGTGCATAGAAATTTGTGTCTGACAGTTGTCTGTGTGCTTCTTTTATGTACAACTGTTTGTCCCAGACCACCACTGCACCACCCTTGTCTGCTAGTTTGATGACAATGTCTTATCTTTGTCTCAGTGATTCAAGGGCTTTTTGTTCATCCCGTGAGAGGTTGGAATTGCGGACAGGTTTGGATTTAACTTGAGAGATTTCTTTTCTACACTTTTTGATGTAGAGTTCAACTTCAGTGGATTTGTCAAGAGGTGGCTGGCGAAGCACTGGAGTTCGAAAAAGGTGGGTAAAAATGTCTGAGCTGTCAGGTAGAGGGGGCTTGGGCACACCGTCAAGTGCAGCCATCCATCTTAATTTTCTAAAGAATCTTTCAACATCAACGTGGTTTTGATATTTATTGGTGGCAGGTTTCAGACCTTTTGCCAGGACTGATCTTTCATCATTGGTGAGAGTCAGATTATCAGGAATGCAGCGAACAAGGTGGCGGTGTTGGCCCTCGCATTCTTTCTATCACCCATGAGCAACACCGCCACCTTGTTCGCTGCATTCCTGATAATCTGACTCTCACCAATGATGAAAGATCAGTCCTGGCAAAAGGTCTGAAACCTGCCACCAATAAATATCAAAACCACGTTGATGTTGAAAGATTCTTTAGAAAATTAAGATGGATGGCTGCACTTGACGGTGTGCCCAAGCCCCCTCTACCAGACAGCTCAGACATTTTTACCCACCTTTTTCGAACTCCAGTGCTTCGCCAGCCACCTCTTGACAAATCCACTGAAGTTGAACTCTACATCAAAAAGTGTAGAAAAGAAATCTCTCAAGTTAAATCCAAACCTGTCCGCAATTCCAACCTCTCACGGGATGAACAAAAAGCCCTTGAATCACTGAGACAAAGACAAGACATTGTCATCAAACTAGCAGACAAGGGTGGTGCAGTGGTGGTCTGGGACAAACAGTTGTACATAAAAGAAGCACACAGACAACTGTCAGACACAAATTTCTATGCACCACTCACAGCATCACCCCTCCCCCAACACCAGAAACTCATCTCAACCACAGTTAAACAAGAAATCAAACATAACAACTTACCGAAGACAGCCAAACTCCTCATAATGACAGACACCAAACAACCCACCTTCTACCTGCTCCCTAAAATACACAAAACCAATACTCCCGGCAGACCCATTGTATCTGCATGCAGCTGCCCTACAGAACACATTTCACAGTACTTAGACTCTCTCCTCCAACCCATAGTACAAGGCCTCCCCACATACCTCAAAGACACTACACACACACTCAACATGATTAATTCATACAACACAGATCCCACTTTCAAACCCAGCCTCCTCTTTACCCTTGATGTCGTCTCTCTCTACACTTCCATCCCTCATGCTGATGGACTGAAGGCCCTCGCATTCTTTCTTAACAAACGGCCCCCCAACCAACAACACCCTCCCACAGCTACACTGGTCAGACTTGCAGAATTAGTCCTCACCCTCAATACTTTTGAATTCAACAACAACACATTCTCACAAATCAGTGGTGTTGCTATGGGAACCAAAATGGGACCGTCCTATGCCTGCCTCTTCATGGGACACCTAGAACACCGCCTACTAACCTCTTACACAGGCCCAACACCAGAGCTCTACAAATGATACATAGATGATGGACTGGGAGCCACATCCATGCCAGAACATGACCTCCAGAATTTCCTCAACTTTGCACAGACCTTCCATCCATCCATCCAGCTGACCTACACCATTTCACAGTCAGTTAATTTCCTGGACATCACTATCTCCCTCAAAGATGGAC
>CM065746.1:8256937-8261937 GCA_033310375.1 Conus canariensis
TCATCAGGGAGACGCGGCTGATTGGGTCGGTGCTCTCGGCGCCAAATAGAGACACACCACAGTCCGTAATTCTGTGGTGTTCTCACCACCAAGGGTTCAAAAAAGAATCCAACAGCACCCCCAAAGCAGCCAGCGAAAGGTAGTAGAATGAAACAAAACGAAAGTGTGGAGAGGAGAAAAGTTGCTGAAAAACTAAAGACATTATGCAAACAGTATAAAATGTGTGTGTGTATATATATATATATATATATATATATATATATATGAAACTAACTGAAGGACCAACACACGCCAGTTATAAGTACATCTTGCCATATATAGCAAAGGATAACGAGGTTATGATTTATGATTAATCAATTCAAACAACCTTATAATAGTTTCAACAGTTAGAAATCTTAACAAAAAAGTATTTGAGTGCATGGTGAAGTTTACGTTGTTGCCAAAATAAAAGAAAGAAAGCTCAACTTTAGTGGAAAATCTGAAGTGGATGTGTCAAGTCAGCAAACACAACGTCATCCATGTTACGGGCCAGAATAGCTCGGTTGGTAGAGCGCCGGACTCGTAATCTTGGTGATCCTGGGGTTGCGGGTTCGAATTTCCGTCGGGCCGTTTCGGTACAGGGGGGTTTTTCACTTGGAGTTAACATTGGTTCTGACTCCATTTCCCAAATAGTCCTTCGAATGAGACTATAAACCGAGGTTCCGTGTGCGAACGCATAACATCTTGCACACACGTAAAAATCCCATCACCAGCTTTCGGAAGAGAAGGCCAGTTTGGCCGTTGGTATGGATGACACGTTTACACATAGCATGCACTCTGCGTGAAAAAAATCAAAGAATGAAAGAGTTGTTGAATTGAATGAAGGATATCGTTCCATCAAATCTTTATGGCCGTCTGAGAAATATTTAAATGATATTATAATTCCTGAATTTCGCAAAGTGAGATTTCGACTTGGTATTAGTGATTGAATGCCCATCAAAGATATACACTAAACTCCCAAAACTGTCCATTCTGTAATCAAATCGAGAACGAAATACGTTTTTTGATTGTTTGTCCATCCTATAAAGATTTAAGAGAATAAATATTTTGCCTCATACTAGAAATGTTCATCAAATGTCATTGCTTCTTTTACTGCAAAATGAAAAGAGAATAGTAACTCGCTCTGCAGCTATGTTCATTTTTAAAGCACTAAAACGGAGAGAAGAACTTCTATCAGTTAATACACAAATGCCAGAGTAATTTCAGGAAGAACAGGGGAGTGAGTGATGATCATCGCCTGACAGGCTTGAGGTTATTTGCTCTCTTTGTGTTTTGTTTCAGCTTTTCCATTTTGATCAACTTTCATACGCCATCTTTTATGAGTTTGTTCGTAATGACTTTCTGGTTCTTGTGGTGTAAAAATTGTGAAAATCGGATGGGTAGTTTTCGTGTGACAGTGACTTGTGTATTTGTCCTTTTCCTTGCCTTTCTCTCCGCCATTTTGGCTCCTGCTTCACTCAACGCTGTAACGGATTTGAATATCTGCTCATATGCAACAATGGCGAATCCAAATGGTTCTTCTCCAGACTTGAAATACACACGCCAAGACCTTCTGTCTCTCAACATTGGAGGAGACTGTGACCCTGCTATTCGTGAAAAACTGTGTTTTTCCCTTCTTCCGATCGCCACACAGGTGTCGTAAAAAGTGTCGGCCTTTTCGCGGTGGTCGTCGGAAGCAAGGGCGTCGCATACCCGTGTTGATCAGAGTCACAGACAGTGTGGGCACAAGAACGGGAAAAAACAGCAGGCATCCTGAAAACTTGATAAACATTCCCCTTTCAGAGACGGTCAAAAACTCTTCCACAAACACTTCTATTACGTTTTCCTTCGTTAACGCCCAGTCCTGCAGACAAAAGACAATCCTAACAAACGACTTCATTATCGACAATGATTTGGATCTTCTCTTTATGACGGAGACGTGGCTCTACGAGCAAGGAGACGAGGCCCACATCACTGAACTGACCCCAGAAGGCTACGATTTCCATTCTTTTCCCCGTTGTGGAAAGCGTGGTGGTGGCATTGCTGTTGTCTCAAAGAAATCACTGACTTCACTGTCGGTGCGACGACTTGACTGTCTGTGTTTTGAGGCCGTGGAGGTTACTCTCCCACAGGGCAGGGGTGCTGTTACCATTGTTTGTCTCTACCGACCTCCTTCCAGCAAATCAAACAATATGACGGACAAGATATTTGATGAGTTTCCTGTTTTGGTTTCTCGTCTGTCAAATCTCTCAGGCGAAATTATGATTGCTGGCGATCTGAATTTTCATTTTGACTCCCTGTCCTGTCCCAATGTCAAACAACTAAAGACCCTCTTCAGTGACCACTGCCTCAAACAGCTTGTTGATCAGCCAACCCATTGGTGCGGTCACATTTTGGACTGGTGCATAGTGCGTGAAAACTCCACTGTTGTGTCCAGCTGTGCTGTGCTCACCATCCCCTTCTCTGACCATGAGGTGATCATAGGAGCCCTCGCCATGGAGAAGCCCCAGAGAAAACAGCGCATGGTGCAGTCCAGGAACCTGAAGCGGATCGATCCCAAAGCGTTCCAAGCAGACGTACAGCATCTGGTGGCCTGTGATCTGAGGGACTGCCCGGACCACCAGCTTGCCGACCACTACAACGTGGATCTCCGTCGCATTCTGGACCAGCACGCCCCCTCTGGTCACCAGGATGGTGACTGACCGCCCCTCAGCACCGTGGAGAAACAACAGTGTCAGGGACGTGAAGAAAGATGTGCGTCAGGTGGAGCGCAGATGGAGGTCAACTGGTTTGACTGTCCATCAAGAAGAGTACAAAAGAAAACTGAATTCTTACTCTACGTCTACTAAGAACGTCCGAGTAAAATACTATTGTGGCCTGATTGCCGATTGTACCTCCTCAAAACAGTTGTATGCAGTGGCTGGTCATCTCTTGGGCACAGTTCAAGTTTCCCCCCTCCCAGGCAATCTTGACCCATGCCAACTTCCAGAAACGTTTTCTCGCTTTTTTCAAGAGAAAGTGTCCAAAATAAGGCATGATTTGGATTGTCAAAACGCTGGCCCACCAAATTTCAAAATATTTAATGGCCCCAAGCTTAGCCGTTTTGACAGTGTCTGAATCGTTTGTCTCAGAACTTACTTCCAAGTCTGCCACAAAGTGCTGTGATCTTGACCCAATCCCCACCAACCTCACCAAACAGAATCTTGCCGATCTTGCCCCAGTTCTCACGAGAATTATAAATGCTTCTCTGGCTACTGGCTCTGTTCCTGCCTGTTTTAAACATGCTCTAGTAGTTCCTCTTCTAAAGAAAAATGGCCTATGTCCTGATGAACTTAAAAACATTAGACCTGTTTCTCACCTTCTTTTTTTCTCCAAACTCCTGGACAACGTTGTCTTTGTGCAACTTGAACGCCATCTGTCCCAGCACAATCTGTATGAAATTAACCAGTCTGCTTACAGACAGAATCACAGTACCGAAACAGCGTTGCTTTCTGTGACTGACAGTCTCCTTCGGTCCGCTGACAACAAAAAAACATCGCTCCTGACTTTGCTAGATCTCAGTGCCGCATTTGACACTATCGACCACAGTATTCTTTTAAAAAGACTGTCGGTGTCTTTCGGTATCACAGACATCGCATTAGAATGGTTTTGGTCATACCTGACTGGCAGAACACAATCTGTGTCTGTTGGTGGCAAGGTCTCCTCTCCCCTTCCCCTGGACTTTGGTGTGCCCCAAGGCTCCGTTCTGGGCCCCCTTCTCTTCTCTCTGTATATTCAACCTCTATCTATGGTCATTGAGGAACACGGGATTCCTCATCAGAAATTTGCCAATGACACCCAGCTGCACGACGCTGCTGAGCCTGCTGTATTCAACTTTTGGTATCGGAATTTGAACTGTGTTTCCAATCTGTTAAATCATGGATGCTTAAAAATAAGCTCAAGCTAAATGATGAAAAAACTGAGGCTCTGTTGGCAGCACCTCGTTCTGTTTTGGATCGCATTTCTGAAAAATCTATTCAAGCTAGAACCAACAAAATTCTCTTTGAAGACAGTGTGAGGGATCTGGGTGTCCATTTGGATAGTACGCTGTCCATAAATGTCCAGATCGGTCACCTGTGTCGTTCAGCCTATTTGGCTTTGAGAAAGATCGCGTCAGTTCGCTCATATCTCACACAGAAAGGAACTGCCCAACTTATCTGTTCCCTCGTCATGTCAAAACTCGATTACTGTAACAGCATTCTTGCCGGTCTTCCCACTGTCGATATAAACCGACTTCAACGTACACAAAACAACGCAACCAGACTTGTTTTCCAAAAGTCCAAAAGAACCCACACTACACCTCTGTTAGACTACATTGGCTTCCCATTCATATGCGCATTCAGTATAAACTCGCAACACTTGCCTTCAGACACTTTGATGAAACATTGCCTGCTTATCTTTCCAACACACTTGTCACTTATCAACCCTCTCGCACTCTCCGCTCTAGCAGTGATAAACTTCTCAAGCTTCCCCGCATGAAGCTGAAATCCTTTGGCCAACGTTCTTTCAGTTATCAAACCCCCCTTGTCTGGAACTCCCTCCCCTCCCAGCTCCGCTCTTCACAGACTCTCTCTGCGTCCGAATCTGGTCTCAAAACGCATCTCTTTCAGAAGTCCTTTTGTCTTTCTTCATAGCTCACGAGTTAATGCGTGTTTCCCATGCATTCTCCATCCCTTCGCCTCCTGTATGTGCACGGGCGCTTCCGTGCCTGAATGCTTATGTGCTTTTGCGTGTGTGCGTTCGTGTGTGTGCGTTTACGCGCGTGGGTTTTTGTTGCTTCGTGTTGAGTTTGCCCTGTGTGTGTGTGTGTGTGGGTGTGGGTGCTTCCTTCTGCATGTTTTAAATTGTACCCCGTGCAGTGTTCACGAAATTGGAGGCGGTGGGTGGGTGGGTGGGTGTGGGAGTGGGGATTGGTTCTTTTCTTCTATTCCCAAATCCTTGTC
>CM065746.1:8264437-8271937 GCA_033310375.1 Conus canariensis
ATATTTTCATGTATCTATGTATACATGTGATTGTGTCTTAAGGTGAAAATAACAGATTTTAGGATATTGTGATTTTCAAAATGTCCAGATTATTACCTTTCTTTTCATATGAAATTTATCATTCTACTCCTAAAAATAAGAAAGTTATGGGTGTTTGAAGTGTGACAAACGGCCATTTTGAGAAAATCAAGTTTGAAAATTTTCACCACTTCAGTGAAGTTTTACCTTCGCAACAGGTATTTCTACTTCACCAATCTTTACCAAATTTTGTACCATGGTCAAGCACATCATGCCACAATAGCACACAAAAATTGGTGTGAAAATCTGTTGTAGTTGTCTTGTTATCTAAGTTTATATATCCCTTTTTCTGACACAAAAAGCATGCCGTGAGAGAAAAATAAGTGACTGAGAATACTGCATATTGATCTGCATACATACACAGGTCAGCTGCATATTTCAATCAAAGTTATTTCTAAACTATTAAATCTTGTATCAGTCATGCCAGGCTGTTAGATATAAATGGAAAAAGTTAGTTTTAAATGAAAAAATCTACATACCGAGCAGCAAACTTGTCCAAAGTAATCCAATGCAAACAATTTGAATGAAAGACACTTGCTGACACAAATCCTCTTTGAAATGTTCACAGCAACTTGTATTCATAAGATTTCCTTTTTTTCCAAACTGCAACCAGCAGTTTTGTACACAAAAGAGGTGATTTTAAAAGAAAAAGGAACAGCAGTCAAGATACCACATCTGCACACTGTTACACATTGCCGTCATGATGTTGACCAGGGTCTGGGCACACATGATGTCTGACATCCTCTCGAACATATTGCCGAATGTGCTGAAAGAGATATTGTTTGCGAGCATCACTCAGAAGAGGTGGTGGCATCACAGCAGGCATTGGAGCAAGTGCTGCATAATCTGCCAGAGTTGCAAGCTGAAATTGTTTCTCCTCATCAGCAATGGTAGTTTTGTAAAACACTGTGCCTGGATGTGTTGCTGTAAATCTGAAGTGTCCTACAGGCTTCGTATTTTTCAGCTGTCTGTTGACTGGTGTCAGGTACTCCTGCCAGTTATAGGTTGGAACAATCACAGTTCCATCCTCCCGGCCAACAAGCTGAGGTATATTTACCCTGGAGATTGGTGTGCTCAACTCAACTGTCCAGGTAAGGTCATCCAAACAGGAGATATCATCCTGTCTCTTGAAACACCGTTTCTGGAGGCCAAAGCACCAATCAGGAGAAAATTTCGTGTGGCCAGGAGGCATAAAATTCAAGGTTATTTCAGAGTGAAGGCCCCTCTGAACACGCCACGCCATGTACCACAAGATATACTTGTTTTTGTTTTGACCTGAACAGTTGTCACAATGCAGAGCCACTTTTTTCTCTCCCAGGCCATAGTTTTCAAAGAAATGGTGCAGGTAACTAATGACAGCATTGCTGCCCTTGCTGGTGCTCACTGCCTCATCAATTAGGTAGTTGACCTGCTGTGGGAGGCCTTCACAGCACACATCAAAAATGTCACATTTCTGGGGGGTTAAGAAATAAATTGGTCCAGGTTGTGCCGCCATGCTTGGAATATGCACCTGCTGCGCAAAGTCAAAGGAGTAGTGCATAGTATACTCCCCGGTGCTGGAACACGGCCGGGAAGGCTGACAGCATGGTCTTCTGCGTAATTGCAGATAAACTGCTTCACAGCTTCAGTGTCCTCAAACTGGAGACTTCTGGTGTTGTTTATGCGCCCACCACTTCTTTTTGTTGGTTGCACCAAGCCCTCGGTCTGGTAGTGCTTGCTTCTAAGGCGTGTTAGTAGATTCTGACCAATTCTGAAACAATCATAAACAAAGTCATTAAAATAAATCCTTCTCACACATACACACACTAATAATAAGAATCATGATGATGATGATGATGATGATAATATAACAATAAATCATTTGTAATTGTTTTTGTTATGCAAAAGTAATTTGTACTAAAAAGGGTTAATTTGTGTACTCTCATCTGCCAGAAAGTGTGTGTGTGTGTGTGTGTGTGTGTGTGTGTGTGTGTGTGTGTGTGTGTGTGTGTGTGCACTCAAAATCAATTTAAATCCTTTTCAATTAGTACAAGTTCTACCATAAAATGTGAGTAGTGCTGCAATAGTTTTGGATGTAACAGTACAACACATAATTAAAAAAAAAATAATGGCAGGCACAAAAAAAATCTAGAACTCGGATATATCTGTTTGTTGGCTTACCCAAGCAGGAACAAAAATGCATGTTTGCATACAGTGCGGGACAGCAAACTGTAGGTGGACCTCACTGGTTGCCTGTCATGCTGCACTTTCCATTTGGAGCACTCGGTGTTTGGTCCTTTCCTCATGCATGAACTGAGAACCCCAAGGATGTACATTTCTTTGGCACCGTCTGCAACATGATATGCATTTATTATGCTTAATCATATGCTCAGTATTATAATTCATATGCTTAATATTATGATTTAAAAACTTATAACTGAATCAAACACACACACACACACACACACACACACACACACACACACACACACACACACAGAGTTACAAAGAATAAGTCTTACCATTATCAAAAAAATATTAAGACAAAAAATATCATCAATTACAAAATGCACATCCTAACCAGACAGACAATAAAGTGAATAATCTCCACCACCCCTGACACACACACACACACACACACACACACATACAGTTACAAATGAAAACAAACACTAATAAAAAAGGAGAAAAAGTGTTACTCAAATAAAGAAACATTAATTACAAAATACAAAGTCCAATTTGAATGAGCCATTGATTAAGACTAAAATGTAATATACCCCCCCCCCCCCCCCAACACACACACACAGAGTTACAAATGAAAATAAAAACTATCATTTAAAAAAAAAGAAGAAAAAGTGTTACTCAAATTACAAAATACAAACTTCAATTTGAATGAACAATTGATTAAGACTATAATGTAATTATCCCCTCCCCCCCCCCCCCCCCCCCTCACCACACACACACACACCTGACTGAAACCACAGTCAGATTGACACATTACTGTACTGACATATCACACACACACACACACACACACACACACACACTTCTTCTTCTTTCTTTGAACATCCGCCATCATCATTTTGATGGTTCTGATGTGTGTAAAAACTTTGGGGGGTTTCCACAGGGTGTTGACATAGACATGTAGGACTGACAGCCGGGGGAGGGGGGGGGGTGGAACTTTGTGGGGGGGTGGGGGTGGTAGTGGGGGAGTGGGGGGGAGGGCACTGGTTGGTCAGATTTGGGACTTGAAACACTCCACTGAGGTTGAGGAAATAACCTCAGGAGGCAGGCTGTTCCAGTCCCTGACAGTCCTTGGGAAGAAAGAAAACTTCCTGTAGTTGGTTTTACAGGCGGGGAGAAGATAAGTCTCCCCATGAGACTGTCTTGTAGTCCGTGCTGGGGTGTTTGGTGTAGGCCTGAATGGGGTGTTTATGCTGACCTCTTCATGATGGTATTTGAAGACGGTGGTCAGCCTTGCTGCCCTTCTTCTGTCTGCCAGGGTGGACCACTGTAGATGTGTCAGCATGGAATCGACACTTGAGGTGTGACGGTGGCGGTTCACAACCCATCGAGCTGCACGGCGTTGAACTTTTTCCATGTTGTTGACACACACACAAAGAGATATCTATATTTCATTAATTTAAATAGCACCAACCTTTGTCCATGCCAAGCACTGTGAGCTGAAAGGCTGTAATTTCTTCTGGAGTAAACTGCCTGAGACAGCCTCTTCTGGGATCATCAGGGCATAGTGGGTCTGCCAGTTTAATCTGTACACGCCCATGTCCATTCGCCTTACATGAACGTGTCTGTGCTCTTTGTAGCATTGCTGGCACGCCGTTGTCGACATCCATATTACACTCTGCACCTTCTCTTACTTCTTGTACGTGGACGAGGGGTTCGTCAACTTCATCTTGGGTTGGGACAAGCTCCACGGAACCGACCGGCTAAGTTTCACAGTCATCGTCACTGTCAAGCGTGTCTTCGTCTTCATAATCACTTGCAGCGAAATATTCGGTCACCAGTTTGCCCAGTTCATCTTGATCTACTGCTGGTAAAGTTGAAGACTGACCAGCACTGAGCAAAAAGACAGTCTTTCTTTGCAAATCGTGGTTTTCGAAGCCATGTTGTTCGCGGCGAAAGGTGTAAACAAAGATCGGTCAGCCAATCCCAGCGCGCGATGTTCCTGCGGTTACCCATGAAAAGTTCGTAACGCGATCTCTCATTGGTCTATCGGCTCGACCTACTTCACTTTTTGTTTATGCCAAAGATTTCGAAACAGATTTCTGATTGGCTGATTTTCACGCAGTGAATGTGTGTCAAAGAAAGTAGAGTTCATGACCTTTCCAACGAGGTACAACATGCTGGGGCCCTTTCAAGGGTGCTCTACACGAATATTGATCAAAATCATGTCTGCTTTTACCGTTTACCAAGGATCATCGCTACGGGTTCTCTACTTAAAACGCATTTTAAATACATTTTCCGATTGAATCATAAAGTGCTGATTACACGTATATGTAATTTAAAGATTAAATATTCCATTTTTGACGAAAAGTAAAATCGGAAATGAAATGAGGCAGGGAACAGTAAACGATAAACAGTAAACAAGTTGGGTATTTTTTGTTCCCATAAGAAAACCTAACACAGAGTAACTTTTATTCAAGACTGGCACAGCCTTTTAAACTTGAATAAAGTCAGACAAATACATAGACGAACAATCTAATAGTGGGGGAAAAAACAAGCGCAGGCCAACAACTGAACTATCTTCATAGTAATGACTTGGCAAAGATTTGGACTTAAGGAGGGGCGGAATTTGAAGATGGAGAAACTGGGAACATGAAATTAAGAAAATATGTTACAGATATGAAAACTCTTCACTAGCTGCATAAGGGAACCATCGCAATCCCTTTTGAAGGCAGATATATTTGTATTGCCTGCTCCGAGGCCTTTCGTCCGCTGGGTCGGACTCATCAGGGAGACACGGCTGGTTGTGTCTGCGCTCCTGGCGTCAAATAGAGACACACCACAGTCCATAATACTGTGGTGTTCTCACCACCAAGAGTGCAAAAAAGAATCCAATAGCACCCCCAAAGCAGCCAGCAAAGAGTAGTAAATGAAACCAAACGAAAGTGTGGGGAGGAAAAAAGTTGCTGAAAAACTAAAGACATTATGCAAACAGTATAAAATAAGTCCTTAAGTCCAAATCTTTGCCAAGTCATTACTATGAAGATAGTTCAGTTGTTGGCCTGCGCTTGTTTTTCCCCCCACTATTAGATTGTTCGTCTATGTATTTGTCTGACTTTATTCAAGTTTAAAAGGCTGTGCCAGTCTTGAATAAAAGTTACTCTGTGTTAGGTTTTCTTATGGGAACAAAAAATACCCAACTTGTTTACTGTTTATCGTTTACTGTTCCCTGCCTCATTTCATTTCCGATTTTGTTTTGATTAAATTGAGGTTATTTGTTTCTGTCCGTCTGTGTGTTTGTCTTTTGATCTCCCTTGCATCTTTGGGTGGATCCTCAAGCGTAGGCTCAAAGATTGTCCCCTTTATTTTATACTGTTTGCATAATGTCTTTAGTTTTTCAGCAACTTTTTTCCTCCCCACACTTTCGTTTGGTTTCATTTACTACTCTTTGCTGGCTGCTTTGGGGGTGCTATTGGATTCTTTTTTGCACTCTTGGTGGTGAGAACACCACAGTATTATGGACTGTGGTGTGTCTCTATTTGACGCCAGGAGCGCAGACACAACCAGCCGTGTCTCCCTGATGAGTCTGACCCAGCGGACAAAAGGCCTCGGAGCAGGCAATACAAATATATCTGCCTTCAAAAGGGATTGCGATGGTTCCCTTATGCAGCTAGTGAAGAGTTTTCATATCTGTAACATATTTTCTTAATTTCATGTTCCCAGTTTCTCCATCTTCAAATTCTGCCCCTCCTTAAGTCCAAATCTTTGCCAAGTCACTACTATGAAGATAGTTCAGTTGTTGGCCTGCGCTTGTTTTTTCCCCCACTATTAGATTGTTCGTCTATGTATTTGTCTGACTTTATTCAAGTTTAAAAGGCTGTGCCAGTCTTGAATAAAAGTTACTCTGTGTTAGGTTTTCTTATGGGAACAAAAAATACCCAACTTGTTTACTGAAAAGTAAAAATTGACGAAATCGACCTATCACACCTTTTCCGGGCCTCTACGCTTTTCGCTGCCTGCGAGTTCAGGCTCATTTCGTGAAAACGGGTCACATATGTATGAACGTATGCTTATGTATGCGTGTGTGTATGTATATATTTTCGCCTCCTTCTAGTCGGAACTGCAACTTTAATTGTCTCTTGCCATTGCCACACATGTAACTAGAAACATTTGAGCGCACCTTAAGCACTAGCGTGCTGCTGTTCAGATTTTGACGTTTACTTTCCTTTGTCCCCATTGTATCTTGTATCTCATGATCACCCCTAGACATACAGGTATGCTTGGATGCATGTACATGTGTTTGTCGGGTGTGTGTGTGTGTGTGTGTGTGTGTGTGTGTCCCCCCCTTTTTTTTCCCCCCACATTCCCATATATGACCACCATCATCATTACATTATTACCACCACTCATAAGATATAAGATGTCCTATGTATAACATTTTTTTTTTAAAACTCAACTGGCATTATCATGCCAATGCCATCATGCTGTTTCACTTATGGCAATGAACAACATCCTATAGCACTGTTTACCCCACTCAAGACAATGACCAATTATCCATTATTCTTCATCCCTTTTTTTTTTTTTTTTTTCCCCCAACTGGCATTACTACATCAATGCCATGACATTATTTCACTTATAACAACTGCCACCCCCCTACAGTACTGTAGATCTCATCACAGCTATCAACATCCATCAGTCTTTATAATCATTTCCTTTACTCCCCCACTGGCATTATCACACTTACTAATGCACTCTCCTACTTCTTTTACAAAAATGACCATCATCTTACACCACTATGACCATACCTACACCTTTACCATCATCATCATCCACCCATCTTTGAACACCTGCCCCATTCCCCCACCGGCACTTTACACCATGCCACAACATCATCCCACTTATACCAACAATTATCATCATCCTACAGTATCTCCAATGAAACATGACCATCACCCACCAGTCATCTACCCCAACCCCCCTCCACCCACTTTCTCAACCTGCAATATTATACAAATGCCACCTTATTATTCCACTTACCTCAGTGACTATCATCCTACAGTACCATTGATCTCACCCATGCCAGTGAGCATCACCCACAGGTCATTGGTATTTTCCTATGCCCCCCCCCCCCCCCCACCTTGCACCATTGCACCATCACCACTGCATTTTTCCACTTGTATAACAATGGTCACCACCTTGGTACTACTGATTTAAAATTATTACCATTATCAGTCACTGAAAATACTCCCATCCAGTGAA
>CM065746.1:8281937-8286937 GCA_033310375.1 Conus canariensis
AGTGCTCTTTACATAAAAGTGTCAAAATGGTATATGCAACATGACAAATAAACAACACCCAACTTACGAGCGTCAAAGTAGCTTGTAAAAAGTAAAATAAGATAAACAATGCACAGTTTACAGTTCCGTATGTTTTCTTTCATTTAAAAAGTCATTTACAATTGAAAATCATCTATACGTCTAAATGGTAATAATGCTAGCAATCGTATAAATAACAACAATAATGATAATAAATGAACAAAGCAGCTAAGACTGATGTCATGTCATGTTCATTGACTAATAAATGGCAAAGCAGGTTAAAAAAGAAAAAAAAAGTGTGGCCCCTGATTAGCGTCAAAAGCCTTAATAATATGTCTGCTTTCTTCGTGAAAACAGTAATTTTTTCCACGACAACCGTGACAAGAATAGTTTTCAGGTGAAAAGAGTAATTATCATCGATAAACCTTTTGAAAGTATTCGAAGTCTGGCTTCACATGATGGTCAAGCGTGATCACCAAGAACCCACGATGACTGCGCCACAGGAAAACGGGTGGGTGTTGTTCAGACGGTGAAGACTGATGTGCAAACAGCTAACGCTGTTTTCTGTACGCATTATGTGGGACTTGAAAACACTGTTTTGCAATGGCGCAGAAAGCCAGAAATAACCTACATGATTAACTCCTTTGCGTCTCATTGTTTATCAGATTCATAATTTTTTTTTTATTCATTATCTGACGTCTTAATAGCATCAAAATCACAGGGGGGGGGGGGGGGGGGGGGGGGGGTGGGGGGGGATCCGGGGGGGGAGGGGGGGTTGGGGGGGGGGATCCGTCTTCAAGTGACAGAAAATGTTCACTGCTTACGTGCCATAGTTGCTGTCTTCTTATACTGATTATTACTACTTTTGACGTGTTCACTTATTATTATTATTATTATCATTGTTGTTGTTTTCGTGAAGATAATTACCGTTTTCTCGAACAAACAATAATTACGACATCTGGCAGCTAAGAGGTTGCCATAAAAGAAAAAACTGGCACAACGTGCAAAAAAAAAAACAAAAAACAAAACAAAAAAAAGAAGAAGAAAAATAAAAACCCGCGCTAACGCTGGGAACGCAAAAGTCCCATTCTCCTGACGAGTTGCAAAGGAGTGGTGAGAGGAGAGAACTAGATCATTGAGGAAAAATATCGAAGGGAGACGATTCTTACTGACAGCAAATCATTCCAGGTTACATGGTTCTTTCCCCTTGCAGAGGCAGCTTGTCATTATTCTGTGCGTTTCAATCATCCATAACAAATGCTCAACATTGAAAAAATCCCACAAATGCAAATGAAAAAAAAATCCAACATGTTACAGCTCATCAACAAAGCAATAGCACTACAGTCAAATAATCAGACCTTTTCATTCCACTAAGACTGAAACGTACAACATGCAGATTTTTTTCCTCAATGTTAGAAATTCTAAAATGATAACAATAACACCAAACATGTACTTCCGATAAATACCGATAAAATGATGTGCGATTTACACCTTGATGACAAACTTATATAGCAAATAAACAATACAACAACCATTTACACTCACTGATAAATAAGTAAACATCCAGATAAACTATACACAACACGCGAAACTGAATAAATGAATACTCATGTACAATCAAAAGTGTGATTTCAAATCACACTGAGACAACAAGACCCTGACATTTTCTTTTTCTATCCAACCTTTTACGAAATGTCACATCAGCCGGCAACATTCTGATTTTCCCCCTTCAAATAAATGACACATGGTTTATAATTCTTCAACATTTCAGGTTGAAAGAAATCATATATAAATGAGTAAATAAATATTGCAAGAGACTTCGATATCAGGGTACAGATTGCTGGGTCCAGCCCAACTTACATGGATTGATCCAACTGATGGGTGCTCTTGTACGTCTTTGTAATGTCTAACTGTAACCAACGTTTCTTCTTCCAGGTTCAAGAAACTGTCCAGCGTTCATGACTTTCCGCCAACACATTACATACGTCTTCAGCATTATTTTCTACCGTTTCCCACAAGCAGCTTAGCCCCGTTACAGCCGCGTCCCTGGCTCACGTGTGCGGCGTCCTTTAGGTGAGATGACTCTTTGCATTCAGACGTCGAATGTGGGTGAATGACAGACCTACCAGGCAGCTACTGATTCTTAGTCTTCAGCACCATGTCTGACTTCATACTTCTGTTTGTGAAGACACCACTGACCACGAGATGAAGATGATGTCGTGTGTGTGTGTGTGTGTGTGTGTGTGTGGGGGGGGGGATGCTGATGAGGCAGTGCCATCGTAACCGCTGACGGAAGATGACAGCCATGTGGGTGAATGACGATAACGAAGACAATGATGCTGATGATGACGATGAAGATGATCATGATGACGACTATATAACTGGAGACAATGGCTGCGGGTGGAGGATGTTCAGTGTTGATGTAAATCATGAAGATTACGTTGACAAGGAAAGGTTTCAGAGCTGGTTATGATGAAATGGCCGTGACGGAGCAAGAGGCAGGTGTGGGAATGGAGACGTGTGTCAGCCTACACGATTGTGTTCGTCAGTGCAGGCACGCCATCCGCGTGCTTTGTATAGATTTTTTGAATGTTTAGAGATAGCAGTGTCCGCCACCACCACCCCTCCATCCCTATCCCGACGTCCCTAATGGGCTGTGAGAAGTGTGACCGATAACAGACAGGAATACAGACAGACAGACAGACATGCAATGGATGCTGTGATAACTCTCTGGCCCTGGCAACAGAAGTTCAATCGCACTTGACGTCTTCCTGAGGATTAGCCTTTCACATTCACTTTTTTTTTTTAATAAGACTCCCCCACCTCATCCCCCCCCCCCCCCGACCTCCACCCAACCCCGGGCATACTGTACCGACTCGGAAGAAGACAATATGAAAAAAAAAAAAACCCGCAACTTACGCTGTCACTGACGATGTGTTGTACACGTATACATACGTCTTCCGGGCAGTTGATTTGCCCAGGACATGCACTGAACAGAGGCCAAGAAAACGATGGCGCCATTTCTTAAATTAATAAAGAATTCAAATAAATAAAAAGACGAGTGGAAACCCGGAAGCTGGACTGACAAAAAAAAAAAGTGCACAGTGCATCACTGAAGATATCCAAACGAAAAACAAAACAAAACAAACAAACAAACAAACAAAAAACCAAACAAACAAAAAAAAAAAAAAACAAAAAAAAAACGTCCTCTTCACCCAAGCACGTGAAAACGGGCCAAGAAGAGGGCTTTGCAGTTGTGTCATGAAATCGAGTCAGTCAGTCAGTCATTTCAGACTGCTGGTGACGCAAACACCAGAAAAGCAATAGCAACAAACAACACCATCATCAACAACTATAATCCATTCCGTCTTCTGTTACAGATGTATATACATGTGTGTGTGTGCGTGCGTGTGTGTGTGTGTGTGTGTGTGTGTGTGTGTGTGTGTGTGTGTGTGTGTGTGTGTGTGTGTTTTAATGAGTCGTGGTGAACAATGTTGCGTCGTTCGCACAGACAAATGTGAATTTCTTTTCTTTTACTTCTTCATATATTCAAAGAGTTTTTGTTGTTGTTGTTGTTTGTTTTTTCTTTTTTTTCAGATCACAAGTTTCATTATTTGCTAAAGCTGTGGAGAACATACACATGTATGTGTGCAAAACACTGCAACAGAACACGCGCACGCACACATGCGAGAACACACACACACACACACACACACACACACACACACACACACACACACACACACACACACATACTGAAAATCTGAACCACACCATGCACAACGTGTCTTTTTGTTTGTTTGTTTGTTCGATGGTCTTCTTTTTGTTGGTACTTTCTAAAAAAAAAATCATTGTCATACGATTGTTGGCCAACAAATGATTTGATGAATAGCAATGAATCAGCTACAACAAACTCGGTTCTAAAACAAATCACATGCTTAACAAACAAACAAACAAACAAAAAAAAAAAAAACGAAATACAAGACAAAAATGCCATCGTCAGTTCCCATGGGACAAAAAGGAAGCAGCCAATCACCAGCGGTGGCTGTTCCGCCATGACTGCGGTCAAAACGAGGCCATGGTCAGTTAAAAAAAAAAAAAAAAGAAAAAAGAAAAAAAAAGAAAGAAAAAGGCAGCTGGTGGATCGGCGCACGTCACGTGACTCTCAGTAGCCGTCATTGGACCACGTGATGTTGTCGTAGTCTTTGTACTTGCGCAGTAACATGGTCTGCGTGATGGAATGGTCCGCACGCCCGTATTGCTGCAACATCATGGTGAAAACAGACATGGTGTAGAATTGAGTCCAGCCGATGTGTGGTATGGTGTGATACAGTACGTTTTGGTATGGAATATGATGCGGCTTGATCAGCTCTGGTGTAGTATGGTCAAGTCAAAGTCAAGTCAGGTCAAGTCAAAATTATCTTTATTGAGGGTTAAAGAATAAGCTTTCCAGCCTTTTGTTTTACATCCTGCCCTCTTCAACGTATAACCACAAGCTCAAAAAACATTTTTAAAAGCACACAATTTCTATCATGCAAAGACATAACTCTCATGTTTATGAAATATGAAACAATAATGAAACTATTGTTGGAACTTCAAGTACAACGGTGCGATTGTGGTATGGTATTGCATGTTGTGCTGTTATGTTAAGGTATGTCATGTTATGGATGAGGAGGAAATCTTGACTGCAGGACTCACCCAAAGGACCAGCTACCACGTCCAGGTCAGTTTGACCCTCTTTCCTTATGTTATGGTACGGTATGGTATGGTACAGTATGATGTGGTGTGGTGTGGTGTGGTATGGTATGGTATGGTACGGTATGATGTGGTGTGGTGTGGTATGTTATGGTACGGTATGGTATGGTACGGTATGATGTGGTGTGGTGTGGTATGTTATGATACGGTATGGTATGGTACAGTATGATGTGGTGTGGTGTGGTATGTTATGATACGGTATGGTATGGTACGGTATGATGTGGTGT
>CM065746.1:8299437-8314437 GCA_033310375.1 Conus canariensis
GATTCACTCCAATCTCGAGGAAAGATACCCTTATCAAACAGTGTGTTAAATAATTTTAAGAAGAACTGGAGCACATGATCACAAGAATTCTTGTATAATTCACTAATAATACCATCAGGTCCAGCTGCTTTGCGACTTTTCAACTTTCTGAAAGCGTATAACACTTCTTCCACCGAAATTGGACGATTCATAAAACCATCAACATCATCATGCTCACCTAAGCTTTCGTTCATATTACAATCCAGTGTTTCTTTTTCTAATAATAATTTAAAATGATTAAACCAGGTCTCAACATTAATGCTATTTCTTGGTTGTTTTCTTTTAAATGACAGTTTATGTACATTATCCCAGAACTCTCTTTGATTACGTATGGAACTCTCAAGTCTCTCCAATAGCACCTTATTAAAGAGCTTTTCTTTTCTTTTCAACAAGTGTTTATATTCACGTCTTGCTATTGTATATTCAGAGCAGGCTGCATTGTCTGCTGGACGTCTGTTATAATGTCGTAGCAATTTTCGGACATTTCTTTTACTTGCTTTACATTCCTGGTCGAACCAGTCATCATTTTTATCAGTTTTATTAACATAAAAACGTTTTTTCATACATTCCGCACATCCTCTCATACATTCATTAAACTCATCCAGCGCTCTGTTTATGTCAACATCAATCAAAGTCATAGCTATATTAAATCTTATACTGGCAGTTTCTGACAACAAATTATCTTGAAATAATTGGCTATTATCACTGTTCCACACAAACTTTTCAATGACCTGATTGTTAACAATGTTATCTTCAACCATATTTACGTTAGGAAAAACAACAGAAAATACAACAGGCATGTGGTCAGAGTCAATACGTTCAGCAACACAAAGTTCACAGGAATCACACACGACAGAGAACAGATCATTCGACAAAATGAAATAATCAGTCACACTACTACCTGTTTCAGAAATGTATGTGTAGTGACCTTCAAGATCACCATTACACACTCCATTTAAAATATTCAAACTCAAAGCAGTGCACATGTTTAATAATGCTTTTCCATAACTATTTATATGACAGTCTTCTGAACATCGACCATAATCAAGTGAGTAACTTTTATATTGCATATCTACGGCAGGGTCTGAAAAATGAATCTGAGAAGATTTAGCTATCCTACTGTTTAAGTCACCACATAAGATAATATGCACATCCCGTTCCATTAGACAATCCTGTAAACTTTCTTCCAACAAAAGTATTCCATTTTCAAGATCAAAGTAAGAATAAAAAGGTGATCCTTCTGGAGGAACATATGTACAAAAATAGATTATATCTTTCGTAGTGCCAAACAGTTGCTTATCAATCAAAAACACACAAGCGTTTACAAATTTCACATTAATTATTTGTATAAATGGGGCAAATGTACTCTTTAACAAACAAACAACACCTCCTGATCGTCTCCCCTGTTTGGACAGTTTAAAGGCAGGCTTAAAGAAGGCTGTGTAATCAGAAAATAAATCGTTGTCAAAACTCTCCCAAAAAGTTTCCACCAAGCACACGAAATCAAATTTACAAACATATGATACAAAGTCCCGATCTTTGATTTTAGATGATAATCCGTTAACATTCCATAACAGAAAGGAGAAGGGGCGTTTATTTACAGTTACAGGCGACGCTTGAAAGGGGGAACGTGCTACTGACATTTCTGGTAATGTGTCACAAACCTCATATTCGTCAGACACAGATGCTCTCCCCTCTTGACTGTGTGACGTCGATCCGAACTGCACGTGCTCACACACCTCTGGCAACTCAAGGCTGTCACTCTGACCGGACAAGTTCTCACGTGCGACATCGACAAATAAACATTGTTCCGGTGACAGTTTAACTTTATACCCCCTCCCATTTGTACCAGGATCGTGTGCAGGGTTTTTACGGGAAGAAATGGGCCGGCCAGAACATTATTTTGAATTTTGCAGTTTGTCATTTCCATCCAGATAAAACTTCTGCCCATCAATAATGAGATGGTCATAGACCATGACACACCTCTGTCCTTTACTTCTGGCAGCTTTCAAATGTGGTGCCAACTTTCGTCTTATGTCACGAACACTTGACGGAAAGTCCTCTCCAATAAATACATCACTCCCTTTAAGTTTTCTTTTTTCCTTCAGGATTCGAACTTTATCCTTATAAAAGCAACATCGGACTATTACAGGGGAGTCGGGTTTACCATTCAGGCGATGGACACGGTCAAATTCAATATCTTTTGCTATTTCTAACTGGTCAGTAATCAACTCTTTAACAATGTTCTCACAGTCTTCAGTCGTTTCGCCCGCACGTCTTTTTAAACCATGGAGGATTAAATTGTTGCGTTTCGATCTCCCTTCTAAATCGCCAGTCTTTTTTTCAAGCGCATCAATTTTATCCAAAAGATCAGCATTGGTCTTCATCAGCTCCTGGTTCTTTTGGTGGAGATAATCCAACTCCTCCCTCAGTCCCCCCAACTCCCCCTGGAGGTCCGCAAACTGGTCTCTGAGTTCGTTAACACTGTGCTCCACATTGTCCAACTTACTGTTCATGTTGCTGTCCATGGAGTCCAGTCTGGCCATCACGTCCATCAGAGTAGGGGGATCCTGAGAAGGAACAGGGAAGGAGGCCGACTGCCCGCTGCCTGCTGCACCACCAGTCTTCCCCGCGCTGGTCCTGCGTCCACTGCTGCTGGAGGTCCTGGGCTGTTTACTGTCTGATCTCAGAGGTCCGGGGTTCTGCTCCACGTCACCACATCTCAACAACAGCCCGCCCCAAAACATCAGGGTGAGGAGCAAGCCCAGGGTGACACCGTCCGCTCGACAGCGCGGTGTCAACATGGCGATGCGCATTGTTGCTTTAGCCCTGGCCCGCTTCATCATAAACGCCTGAAATATTGGCTCGAAACAGCCACAAATGGCCCTAGAAACCAAAGGACCCAATGGCATGGTCTTCGAATCAGCCACCTGCAAAGTACTATACTGGTACACTGCTACAGTCACTACCTTTTCATGAAAAACAACGGAAAATGCGAAACACGACCCGCCTGTGCAAGAGCTCTGTTCACTCCCCCGAGAGAGAGAGAGAGAGAGAGAGAGAGAGAGAACGCCTGCTATCTACTTCTCTGTCATCTTCCCCTTCCTGCTCGGTGATCTAACTCCCAAGGTTCTCAATCCTGCGTCTTCAAACACAGCCGCACCCCAGCAAGGCCGTGTCTCCATTCCACAGCCCACAGGGACTGTCAGTGTGTGACCGTCCTGAGGCAACCTACCGGAGGAGACCACACCCCAGCAAGGCCGTGTCTCCATTCCACAGCCCACAGGGACTGTCAGTGTGTGACCGTCCTGAGGCAATCCACCGGAGGAGACCACACCCCAGCAAGGCCGTGTCTCCATTCCACAGCCCACAGGGACTGTCAGTGTGTGACCGTCCTGAGGCAACCTACCGGAGGAGACCACACCCGACTAAAAGTACCAAAACATATTCCGAAAAAAAAAATTAGTAAATACAGGGCCTCTCGTTTGTTTTTGCGATGGATGTAGGGCTTTTTCTTGCCGTGAAAGACAGATGCTCTAAAGCAGACCTACCCAGAATATTGGGCTTTTTCCTGCAGTGAAAAACGGTGGAATAATCCATGGTGAGCACGACCAAGGCGCGAGCGATGACTCCAACCGACAGACAAATACATGGAGAAGCTGACGATGACAGAAACGGCCACAGACACAAACACGAGAAAGACTGGCGAACACAAAAGAGACTGAGGTATTTCCCCTACATGACATAAATTACAGGATCGGTACACACACACACACACACACACACACACACACACACACACACACACACACACACACACATTCTCTCTGTCTGTCTCTCTCTCTCACCCATACACACACCCTTCCATCCTCCCTGCCCCCCCCTCTCTCTCTCTCTCTCTACTATGCACTGATTTATACCGAGAGAGACAGAGAATAAGACAGACAGAAACAAGAGAAATAGAGGGAAAAAAAAAAAACCAACAGAAAGAGGGAGAGACAGAGAGAGATTCAGACAGATAGACAGACACAAAGAGAGAAAACCTGAGAGCGAGAGCGAGAGAGAGAGAGAGAGGAGAGAGAGAGAGACAGACAGACAGACAGACAGACAGACAGACAAGCGGACTGACACAAGGGTGGTGTGGGGAAGGGACTTCACGATCTGTGTTGTCTCTAGGGCCGGGAGCAAACGCGGCAACAAGTTCGTCCATCGGCAAAAAAAAAGTCTACCTGGACCTCTGTGTGTGTGTGTGTGTGTGTGTGTGTGTGTGTGTGTGTGTGTGTGTGTGTGTGTGTGTGTGTGTGTGTGTGTGGTGAGTGGAGAGAGAGAGAGAGAGAGAGAGAGGAGTGGAGAGAGAGAGATGTTGATGAGGGTGGGGTCGTGTGTGTGTGTGTGTGGAGGAGTGTGTGTGGTGTGTGTGTGTGTGTGTGCATGTGGTGGTGTCGTGGTGTGTGCGTGGTGGTGGTGGTGGTGCGTGCGTGGGGTGTGTGTGTGTGTGTGTGGGGTGTGTGGTGGTGGTGTGTGGTGGTGGTGTGTGTGTGTGTGTGTGTGTGGGTGTGGGTGTGTGTTGGGTTCTGAACACTCAGGTTCACCCTGGCGTAGATACGCACCTTCTTGAAGACACAGTCTGGTCCCCCCCCCCCCCCCCAGGCCCTCCGCTATCCCCTTTCCTCCCCTCCCAAACCTCAATCAGCAAACAATTCTGTTTTCATGGCACAGACGACTGGCGTTCGGAAACGCATTTGATTGGAATGTGAACAAATCTGCGCAGTAGATCCTCCACAGTACGTTTCTGATTGCTGGTGTGCGGAATGGGTGGGTTAGTGGGGGGTAAGGAAAAGAGAGGGGGAGGTGTGCGGGGGAGGGAGGGGAGGGGGAGGGAGGGGGGGGGGGCTAGTGGAAGGTTTGACTGGGAGGAAGCATTCAATAGTTCGGTAAAGATGATCTTTCTAACATCAGTCCCTTATTAGCGAGACTGACATTGTTTACATTGATGATTAAGTGGATCACAAAGAGAAAGAAGCGAAATCAATGAAAGCTCTCTCTCTCTCTCTCTCTCTCTCTCTCTCTCTCTCTCTCTCTCTCTCTCTCTCTCTCTGGTATAGATATACATAGCAATTCTTTCCGGTTCCCAAACTGACCCTTTTGAAGGGCAATGTAGATTTGGATTTTCTCCAAGAGATGATGAGAATATTTCCTCTTTTTCTTCTTCTTCTTCTTCCTCTTCTCTACCTCCACGGGGAATCACCGTCAAACAATGTATCAGGTTCCTGCAGTTCTGTGGGTGACGTCAAAAGTGGCAAGGCTTTGGTGGTCTTTACAAATATTTTCCCTGTCCATTCCGGTCACGGCGTCAGTCTGTCTGTCACGTTGTCAGTCTGTCTGTCACGTTGTCAGTCTGTCTGTTATGTTGTCAGTCCATAGGGTTGTTGTTTATTTTTTTTTAATTCTTCCCGACTTTCTGCCCGTCTCCTTCCTTCCACATTGCCCTGCAGAGTTGATTTGGAGAGGCCACTGAACAGTTGATTTGGAGAGGCCACTGGACAGTTGATTTGGAGAGGCCACTGGACAGTTGATTTGGAGAGGCCAATGGACAGTTGATTTGGAGAGGCCACTGGACAGTTGATTTGGAGAGGCCACTGGACAGTTGATTTGGAGAGGCCAATGGACAGTTGATTTGGATAGGCCACTGGACTGTTGATCTGGAGAGGCCACTGGACAGTTGATCTGGAGAGGCCAATGGACAGTTGATTTGGAGAGGCCACTGGACAGTTGATCTGGAGAGGCCACTGGACAGTTGATTTGGAGAGGCCACTGGACAGTTGATCTGGAGAGGCCAATGGACAGTTAATCTGGAGAGGCCAATGGACAGTTGATCTGGAGAGGCCACTGGACAGTTGATTTGGAGAGGCCACTGGACAGTTGATCTGGAGAGGCCACTGGACAGTTGATTTGGAGAGGCCACTGAACAGTTGATCTGGAGAGGCCACTGGACAGTTGATTTGGAGAGGCCACTGAACAGTTGATTTGGAGAGGCCACTGGACAGTTGATCTGGAGAGGCCACTGGACAGTTGATTTGGAGAGGCCACTGAACAGTTGATCTGGAGAGGCCACTGGACAGTTGATTTGGAGAGGCCACTGAACAGTTGATCTGGAGAGGCCACTGGACAGTTGATTTGGAGAGGTCACTGGACAGTTGATTTGGAGAGGCCATTGGACAGGGAAAATATTTGTCAAGACCATTAAAGCCTTGCCACGTTTGACGTAACCGACAGAACTGTAGGCGGTTGTTGTTGTTGTTGTTGTTTTTGTTGTTTTCCCAAACTGATGTCAATGGAAATTCATAAGGTCTGATTTGCTGCTGGACGGTATGAACCGCTCGTTCAATGGTGGTCACGTGATCAGCATATTTGACAAAAAGGACATCTAAAACGAGGCAGGGAAGTGTAAACAGCAAACAACACACAAGATGGGTAACTCTTGTTCCCACGAGTGAAAATGATTCCAGGCCTATTCACTCCATACGAATGCTGCTGACGACGACACCAAAACCACCTAGCAGACAGCACACAGAAGAATACTGTGTGCCCTGTGTTGTCATTGACACCAAAATCACCTAGCAGACAGCACACAGAAGAACACTGCGTGCCCTGTGTTCTCGTTTCCTGCTGGGCGAGCTGGAGTCGTAAGGAGCATTCCTTTGCAGTTACGGCCCAGTACATCTGACCTTCAGTATCTTTGCATACATGTTCGCCACAGTACAGGTGGTCTGGTCTATTCCCCATTTCGATGCTGCAGGTGGATGAATGCCGGCTGACAGACCAGCTGTTTCCCGCGGAGGCTCAGATAGGAGGCGAACGTTGACACTAGACAGGCATAACAAAATAATTATGGTTCAGCTCTGCTCACCAGGCAGAATTCGATAGCTCCCATATGCTGTAGGTGAAGGGTTGAATATTTACACTTCAAACACTGGCTTCTTTATCTGTCACTCCTCCACTCCGCCATCCCGCTCCCTTCCTCCCTCTCCACCCTCCTTTACTTCCCTGAATTAATGTTACCCTCTCCACCCTCCTTTACTTCCCTGTATTAGTGTTACCTCTCCACCCTCCTTTACTTCCCTGTATTAGTGTTACCTTCTCCACCCTCCTTTACTTCCCTGAATTAATGTTACCCTCTCCACCCTCCTTTACTTCCCTGAATTAATGTTACCCTCTCCACCCTCCTTTACTTCCCTGTATTAGTGTTACCCTCTCCACCCTCCTCTTCTTCCTGAATAAGTGTACCCTCTCCACCCTCCTCTTCTTCCCTCAATAAGTGTACCCTCTCCACCAACCTCTTCTTCCCTCAATAAGTGTACCCTCTCCACCCTCCTCTTCTTCCCTCAATAAGTGTACCCTCCCACCCCCTTTTCTTCCCTCAATAAGTGTACCCTCTCCACCCCCCTTTTCTTCCCTCAATAAGTGTACCCTCCCACCCTCCTCTTCTTCCCTCAATAAGTGTACCCTCCCACCCCCCTTTTCTTCCCTCAATAAGTGTACCCTCTCCACCCCCCTTTTCTTCCCTCAAAAAGTGTACCCTCCCACCCTCCTTTTCTTCCCTCAATAAGTGTACCCTCCCACCCCCCTTTTCTTCCCTCAATAAGTGTACCATCTCCACCCCCCTTTTCTTCCCTCAATAAGTGTACCCTCTCCACCCTCCTTTACTTCCCTGAATTACTGTACCCTCTCCACCCTCCTCTTCTTCCCTGAATTAGTGTTACCCTCTCCACCCTCCTCTTCTTCCCTGAATTAGTGTTACCCCTCTCCACCCTCCTCTTCTTCCCTGAATTAGTGTTACCCTCTCCACCCTCCTCTTCTTCCTGAATAAGTGTACCCTCTCCACCCTCCTCTTCTTCCCTCAATCAGTGTTACCCTCTCCACCCCCCTTTTCTTCCCTGAATTAGTGTACCCTCTCCACCCTCCTCTTCTTCCTGAATAAGTGTACCCTCTCCACCCTCCTCTTCTTCCCTCAATCAGTGTTACCCTCTCCACCCTCCTTTTCTTCCCTGAATTAGTGTACCCTCTCCACCCTCCTCTTCTTCCCTGAATTAGTGTACCCTCTCCACCCTCATCTTCTTCCCTCAATTAGAGTACCCTCTCCACCCCCCTATTCTTCCCTCAATAAGTGTACGCTCTCCACACCCCTTTTCTTCCCTCAATAAGTGTATCCTCCCACCCCCCTTTTCTTCCCTCAATTAGTGTTACCCTCTCCACCCCCCTTTTCTTCCCTCAATAAGTGTACCCTCTCCACCCCCCTTTTCTTCCCTCAATTAGTGTACCCTCTCCACCCCCCTTTTCTTCCCTCAATTAGTGTACCCTCTCCACCCCCCTTTTCTTCCCTCAATTAGTGTTACCCTCTCCGCCCCCCTTTTCTTCCCTCAATTAGTGTTACCCTCTCCGCCCCCCTTTTCTTCCCTCAATAAGTGTACCCTCTCCACCCCCCTTTTCTTCCCTCAATAAGTGTACCCTCTCCGCCCCCCTTTTCTTCCCTCAATTAGTGTTACCCTCTCCGCCCCCCTTTTCTTCCCTCAATTAGTGTACCTTCTCCACCCCCTTTTCTTCCCTCAATAAGTGTACCCTCTCCACCCCCCTTTTCTTCCCTCAATAAGTGTTACCCTCTCCACCCCCCTTTTCTTCCCTCAATTAGTGTACCCTCTCCACCCCCCTTTTCTTCCCTCAATAAGTGTTACCCTCTCCACCCCCCTTTTCTTCCCTCAATAAGTGTACCCTCTCCACCCCCCTTTTCTTCCCTCAATAAGTGTTACCCTCTCCACCCCCCTTTTCTTCCCTCAATTAGTGTACCCTCTCCACCCCCCTTTTCTTCCCTCAATAAGTGTACCCTCTCCACCCTCCTTTTCTTCCCTCAATTAGTGTACCCTCTCCACCCCCCTTTTCTTCCCTCAATAAGTGTACCCTCTCCACCCCCTTTTCTTCCCTCAATAAGTGTACCCTCCCACCCCCCTTTTCTTCCCTCAATAAGTGTACCCTCCCACCCTCCTTTTCTTCCCTCAATAAGTGTACCCTCCCACCCTCCTCTTCTTCCCTCAATAAGTGTACCCTCTCCACCCCCCTTTTCTTCCCTCAATAAGTGTACCCTCCCACCCTCCTTTTCTTCCCTCAATAAGTGTACCCTCCCACCCTCCTTTTCTTCCCTCAATAAGTGTACCCTCCCACCCTCCTTTTCTTCCCTCAATAAGTGTTACCCTCTCCACCCTCCTTTTCTTCCCTCAATTAGTGTACCCTCCCACCCCCCTTTTCTTCCCTGTATTAGTGTACCCTCTCCACCCCCCTTTTTCTTCCCTCAATAAGTGTACCCTCTCCACCCTCCTTTTCTTCCCTCAATTAGTGTACCCTCCCACCCCCTTTTCTTCCCTCAATAAGTGTACCCTCTCCACCCCCTTTTCTTCCCTCAATAAGTGTACCCTCCCACCCTCCTTTTCTTCCCTCAATAAGTGTACCCTCCCACCCTCCTTTTCTTCCCTCAATAAGTGTACCCTCTCCACGCTCCTTTTCTTCCCTCAATAAGTGTACCCTCCCACCCTCCTCTTCTTCCCTCAATTAGAGTACCATCTCCACCCCCCTTTTCTTCCCTCAATTAGTGTACCCTCTCCACCCTCCTTTTCTTCCCTCAATAAGTGTATCCTCCCACCCCCCTCTTCTTCCCTCAATAAGTGTACCCTCTCCACCCTCCTTTTCTTCCCTCAATAAGTGTACCCTCCCACGCTCCTTTTCTTCCCTCAATTAGTGTACCCTCTCCACCCCCCTTTTCTTCCCTCAATTAGTGTACCCTCTCCACCCTCCTTTTCTTCCCTCAATAAGTGTACCCTCTCCACCCCCTTTTCTTCCCTCAATAAGTGTACCCTCCCACCCTCCTTTTCTTCCCTCAATAAGTGTACCCTCCCACCCCCCTTTTCTTCCCTCAATAAGTGTACCCTCCCACCCTCCTTTTCTTCCCTCAATAAGTGTACCCTCTCCACCCTACTTTTCTTCCCTCAATAAGTGTACCCTCTCCACCCCCCTTTTCTTCCCTCAATAAGTGTACCCTCCCACCCTCCTCTTCTTCCCTCAATAAGTGTACCCTACCACCCTCCTCTTCTTCCCTCAATAAGTGTACCCTCCCACCCTCCTTTTCTTCCCTCAATAAGTGTACCCTACCACCCTCCTCTTCTTCCCTCAATTAATGTACCCTCCCACCCCCCTTTTCTTCCCTCAATAAGTGTACCCTCTCCACCCCCCTTTTCTTCCCTCAATAAGTGTACCCTCCCACCCTCCTCTTCTTCCCTCAATAAGTGTACCCTACCACCCTCCTCTTCTTCCCTCAATAAGTGTACCCTCCCACCCTCCTTTTCTTCCCTCAATAAGTGTACCCTACCACCCTCCTCTTCTTCCCTCAGTAAGTGTACCCTCCCACCCCCCTTTTCTTCCCTCAATAAGTGTACCCTCCCACCCTCCTCTTCTTCCCTCAATAAGTGTACCCTACCACCCTCCTCTTCTTCCCTCAATAAGTGTACCCTACCACCCTCCTCTTCTTCCCTCAATAAGTGTACCCTACCACCCTCCTCTTCTTCCCTCAATAAGTGTACCCTCTCCACCCCCCTTTTCTTCCCTCAATAAGTGTACCCTCCCACCCTCCTCTTCTTCCCTCAATAAGTGTACCCTCCCACCCTCCTCTTCTTCCCTCAATAAGTGTACCCTACCACCCTCCTCTTCTTCCCTCAATTAGTGTTACGTTGGAGAAATGCTTTCCCTGCACTTGTTTCCCCTCCTGCTTGTGTGTTTGTGTGTGCGTGCGTGCGTGCGTTCGTGCGTGTGTGTGTGTGTGTGTGTGTGTGTGTGTGTGTGTGTGTGTGTGTGTGTGTATCTGTGTGTGTGTGTTGTGTGTGTGTGTGTGTGTGTGTGTGTGTGTGTGTGTGTGTGTGTGTTTGCGTGTGTTAGTGTGTGTTTGTGCGTGCATGCTGCATGCGCTCGCACGCGTGTGTATGTGTGTGTCTGTAAGTTACAGTGAGTTAGTGAGTGAATCAGGGTGTGTGTGTGTGTGTGTGTGTGTGTGTGTGTGTGTGTGTGTGTGTGTGTGTGTGTGTATTACTATGTGGTTGTGAAATATGGGGATACGAAAATTTGAATACTATTAATACATTTCAGCTAAAATTTTCAAAATATGTATTTTGCTTAAAGAGAAGTACAATGGCAAACATGATTTATGGTGAAACAGGACGTTACCCTTTATCAATTACTGTCCATGTCCGAATGATTGGCTTTTGGGCTAGTTTGGTTCAATCTCCTGTTGAAAAAATGTCGGTTAGGTTCTATTCTTTCATGTTACATTTGCACAATAACGCAGTGACTGTGTTTCCCTGGTTAACGTGCATTAAAACATACTTGTACAATCTGGTTTTGACTGTGTTTGGAGCAATCAATATTTTACAGACGTAAATACATTATGTAGGAATGTCAAAAACAGTTTGTAATACTCTTTGCGTCAAACGTGGCCACATGACATTTTAACTAGTAGTAAATGTTTTTTTCTACAAATTTTATTGATCTGATTAGAGGAGAAATATATTTCTAGCTTACTAGATATTTATATTTACCTTCTTATCAAATATAGATGTTCTAA
Source organism: Conus canariensis (assembly GCA_033310375.1). Lineage (NCBI taxonomy): Eukaryota > Metazoa > Mollusca > Gastropoda > Neogastropoda > Conidae > Conus > Conus canariensis. The sequence goes on from CM065746.1 coordinate 8,311,136, forward strand.
TTATAAATTACCAATTGAAGTAGATTGTCGATTTGTTTTCCAAAAGAAGAAAGGTTATATAATAAATGTGATATGTCTGCAACAGGTGATGAGCTTCATTTTGTCATGGAATGTTCATCATATGTTAAGTTGCGCAACACGTATTTGCCAAAAAGAGTTCTCTCCCAAAAATCTGTCCATATTTTTGTCAAATGATGTCTTCTACTAATCGAAAACAAATGCTGCTATTGTCAAAGTAGATTAGATTATCTCAAGCCTTGTAGCTTGTTGGTCTATGTGAGCATTGACTAGCAATTCATGTTTTATTTTGGCTTGTTTGTTTTCCTTTTCCTGTTATTGCTTTAAAACTCACCCTTCCTCCATACCCAAAAAGGGGCGAAAAGAATATTGTTGCTGTTGTTGTTGTTGTTGTTGTTGTTGTGTGTGCGCGCGCGATCGTATGAGCGCTTTTGTGTCAGAAACCCAGATTTTTTCCTCACAGATCCCGTCACAATCTTATTGTCGAATCAGCTTGTAGAAAGTCGACTTTTCCCCCATTTTTCTCTTCCAGCATTCAGCGGATTAGTGTTACAAATTGTATTGGTGAAGTTTGGCTTCTTTCCAGAAACGATAACCAAGTTAAAAACGCACTTGAAAATCTGAGCAACCCACCCATGAGGTTTTGAACTCGTGTGTGTGTGTGTCTGTGTGTGCGTGCGCGTGCGTGCGTGCGTACGTGCTCGCGTGCGTGCGTGTCTGTGTGTGTTCGTGTGAGCGCGTGAGTGGTCGTGCGAATGTGCATGCGTGCGCGCGCGCGCGCGCGCGTGTGTGTGTGTGTGTGTGTGTGTGTGTGTGTGTGTATGTGTGTGAGTGTGTGTGAGCGTGCGCGCGTGTGCGGACACGAGCGGCAAGCGCTCGCGCCTGTGTGTGTGTGTGTGTGTGTGTGTGTGTGTGTGTGTGTGTGTGTGTGTGTGTGTGTGTGTGTGACTGAATACATTATAACATTCATATATATACTGAGCCACTAAATTAGCCAAGTATTGCAGTTTCCAATTTGCCAAGTATCGTAACCACTCTTGTCACTGGCCAACAGCTTTCACGGCTTTCATTTGTGGACCGAGTTTGTCCTTCGACCAATAGCTAAACATCTCTCTCTCTCTCTCTCTCTCTCTCTCTCTCTCTCTCTCTCTCTCTCTCCCTCCCTCTGTCTGTTTCTCTCTCCCTCCCTCTCTCTCTCTCTCTCTCCTCTCTGAGTCTCTCTCTCTCTCTTCTCTCTCTCTCTCTCTCTCTCTCTCTCTCTCTCCCCCCCTCTCTCTCTCTCTCTGTCTCTCTCTTTTACAACAATCATATTGTTTGGAACGTTTAGCGTCCCGTTTGTGATTTGTACAGCATAATAAACGGACCAGTTTGAAAGCTGGCTTGAAGCCAACCATTCTGTCGGCTGAGAAAAAAAAAGGTACTGGAGGTATTTTCTCTACTTGTTTATTTCTCTCACCCATTCCTTTCATCACCATCATCATCATCATCACTATGACCCTCACCAACATCGTTTTCACTGCCACGCACATACCTCCCACCAAACAAAAGGAGCATCATCATCATTAGCATCGTGTTCTCCACCACCACCACCTCCACAGCCACATCAACATCATAACCATATCATTATCAAGATCAACTATATCATCATCATCATCATCATCATCAGCGTCGTCATCATCATCATCATCATCATCAGCGTCATCATCATCACCATCCTCACCACCACCACCACCATCATCATCATCATCATCATCATCATCATCTTCATCAACACCATCATCATTATCATCACCATCTTCATCAGCATCATCATCATCAACATCATCATCATTATTGTCATCATCATCATCATCATCATCATCATCATCAGCAGCAGCAGCAGCAGCAGCAGCAGCATTATCATCATCATCAACATCAACATCATCATCATCATCCACCACCATCATCGTCATCATACCCAGGGTTCCATCCCAAGCTAACTAACCGCCCTTAATCACCTGAACACGACACAGGCCCGGGAAACGGAGCACCTGCTGCGCTGGACAAATTCAAACGATCATTGCTCTCAGGGTCGTCCCTGTCAGAGGCTGACCTTCATTCTCAGGTCACGTTGGCTCCGCTTTGGAAGCCCATGGATTTCCGCCGCCACAGAGCAAATTTCATGGGGCGATGATTCATCCCAAGCACCGGAACACCCCATGAGGCCGGACCCTAACTCTCTCCTCCCCTCATTCAACGGAAAACTGCCAGACATTTTAATAGAAAACAGGTCTAGACTTGCACGTTAACTCTTAATGGTTGCTTAAGGGAATGTTTTCTTGAACCCCCCTCCCTCCCCCCATCCCACCCCCACCCCCCCCAAAGGAAGAAAAAAAAAGCCTTCATGCTATACAAAATAAGCGGAGCAGAATCTTCACTACGTCAGGCATTTTGATCTAATTACAAACATGGATTATTTTGGCCCCGCGGATTTCGCTGGCGTGCATGTCGTGGTCACAGAGGACTAGTGATGACGAGCACGTGGCTCGTGATTCTCGCTGCACATCGCACATCGAGCTGGGGAGTGGGCGTGGAACAGATCTTCAGGCTGGAAGAACATTCCGCCCTTCGCTGAACTCTCGCAGAACGTTCTCTTCTGCTGTTACATGGAAAGTCCTGTTCTGGTGTTGCGAAGAGCGTCATACACAGAACGCCATATTCTGCTGTTACACAGAATGACGTATTCTGCTCTTACATAGAACGTCATACACTGAACGTCCTCTTCTGCTGTTACAGAGAACGTCATACATAGAACGTCCTATTCTGCTGTTACAGAGAACGTTATACACAGAACGTCCTATTCTGCTGTTACAGAGAACGTTATACACAGAACGTCCTATTCTGCTGTTACATAGAACGTTATACACAGAACGTCCTATTCTGCTGTTACACAGAACGTCCTATTCTGCTGTTACAGAGAACGTTATACACAGAACGTCCTATTCTGCTGTTACATAGAACGTTACACACAGAACGTACTATTCTGCTGTTACATAGAACGTTATACACAGAACGTCCTATTCTGCTGTTACACTGAACGTTATACACAGAACGTACTATTCTGCTGTTACATACAACGTCATGTTCTGTTGTTACATAGAACGTCATGCACAGAACGTCCTATTCTGCTGTTACATACAACGTCATGTTCTGTTGTTACATAGAACGTCATGCACAGAACGTCCTATTCTGCTGTTACATACAACGTCATGTTCTGTTGTTACATAGAATGCAACTTACTCGTA
>CM065746.1:8321937-8334437 GCA_033310375.1 Conus canariensis
AATGAAGCTATGAAAAGAATGAAGCTATGAAAGAACGAAGCTAAAATGAAGCTATGAAAAAAATGAAGCTATGAAAAAAAAAATGAAGCTATGAAAAGAATCAAGCTATGAAAAGAATGAAGCTATGAAAGGAATGAAGCTATGAAAAAAAAATGAAGCTATGAAAAGAATCAAGCTATGAAAAGAATGAAGCTATGAAAGGAATGAAGCTATGAACGAAGCTATGAAAAGAACGAAGCTATGAAAAGAACGAAGCTAAAAACGAAGCTATGAAAAGAATGAAGCTATGAAAAAAAAATGAAGCTATGAACGAAGCTATGAAAAGAATGAAGCTATGAAAAGAATGAAACTAAGAAAAGAATGAAGCTAAGAAAAGAATGAAGCTATGAAAAGAATGCAAGTGCCTGTGTGCACATACCACTACACCGCTGTATCCGAACGTCCTTGACATTTCTGTAAATTCAATTTTTTTTTTTATCAACTTCAAGTTTTTTTTTCACAATCATGCATACAACCGACCTTTTTTTTTTCTTTTCTTAAATGTCTGAAAAACGTGAAAATGCAGAATTTGGCAGCAAAGTATTAGAATGACGTCAAATGTTCTGCCCGATCTAAGATGTTGATCGTCACTTAAAACAAAAACAAAATGCCCTCTCTGGCAGCGATAAAATATTTTTTCACCCTGCCATGCATCCTGGCATTTCGTTAAAAAAAAAATGATCAAGTATTTCCGGTAAATACCCTGAGCTATATTTTTCCCCCCCTTCATACCAAAATGTCAGTAATGTCCGCATTTGTGGAATGGCGTTACTTTCCAGAACGTAGTTCGGACGAAACAATAAACCCGAGGTCCCGTGAGTGCAGCATGCGCCAAGCGCACGTGAAACGCCCCACCGCCAGCGGAGAAACCGTGCTCAGCAAAATCAAGTGGTGAAACATCACTTTGATGTGCGCACAAAAAAAAGCGTAGGTATGTACAAGACGGGGCAGCGGCGGGGGGAGGCGGGAGGGGGGAGGCGGAGGACTTACGGTGGGAGAAGGGGACAGGTGGAGCAGCAATACTGTCTTGCAGTGTACCTGTGAGAGAGGAGTCCATGAACGTATCACGTGCGGAAACTGCTGGGCCGAGGAAGTTATGCAGGTGATAGCGTGCAGTACAATACGTTACCAAAACAACAGTTAACGAAACAAACAAAAATAGAATAAAATAAGATAAAATAAAAATCAAAAAGAACATTCCTTGACGTCGTCGACATCGAACTCTCTGACATAGACACTGGTGGCTCTGGTGAAATTTGCTGTCCGCAACTGAGCCCCCCCCCCCCCCCTCCCCCCTCCTCCGCCAGGGAGGATCCATGGGAACACACTAGCGTCATTAGCCGATGATATTTTGTCGTTCACAGGGGAAATGGCCATTCGCATTCAGAAAAACGGGGGTCAAGATGTTATCTCTTGAGCATCACAACCGTTTCCCTTGGGACAATGGCCGTGCTTCTGTTTCCCAGTGCACGACTGTTTTCCCTGTTTTCCCACGGAAAACGAGTTTATCATCGCAGTTATCCCTGAGGATCACAGCTGTTTTTCCCTGTTTTCCCACGGAAAACGAGTTTATCATCGCAGTTATCCCTGAGGATTACAACTGTTTTTCCCTGTTTTCCCACGGAAAACGAGTTTATCATCGCAGTTATCCCTGAGGATTACAACTGTTTTCCCTGTTTTCCCACGGAAAACGAATTTATCATCGCAGTTATCCCTGAGGATTACAACTGTTTTTCCCTGTTTTCCCACGGAAAACGAGTTTATCATCGCAGTTATCCCTGAGGATTACAACTGTTTTCCTTGTTTTCCCACGGAAAACGAGTTTATCATCGCAGTTATCCCTGAGGATCACAGCTGTTTTTCCCTGTTTTCCCACGGAAAACGAGTTTATCATCGCAGTTATCCCTGAGGATCACAGCTGTTTTTCCCTGTTTTCCCACGGAAAACGAGTTTATCATCGCAGTTATCCCTGAGGATCACAGCTGTTTTTCCCTGTTTTCCCACGGAAAACGAGTTTATCATCGCAGTTATCCCTGAGGATCACAGCTGTTTTTCCCTGTTTTCCCACGGAAAACGAGTTTATCATCGCAGTTATCCCTGAGGATTACAACTGTTTTCCTTGTTTTCCCACGGAAAACGAGTTTATCATCGCAGTTATCCCTGAGGATCACAGCTGTTTTTCCCTGTTTTCCCACGGAAAACGAGTTTATCATCGCAGTTATCCCTGAGGATCACAGCTTTTTTCCCTGTTTTCCCACGGAAAACGAGTTTATCATCGCAGTTATCCCTGAGGATCACAGCTGTTTTTCCCTGTTTTCCCACGGAAAACGAGTTTATCATCGCAGTTATCCCTGAGGATCACAGCTGTTTTTCCCTGTTTTCCCACGGAAAACGAGTTTATCATCGCAGTTATCCCTGAGGATTACAACTGTTTTCCTTGTTTTCCCACGGAAAACGAGTTTATCATCGCAGTTATCCCTGAGGATTACAACTGTTTTCCCTGTTTTCCCACGGAAAACGAATTTATCATCGCAGTTATCCCTGAGGATTACAACTGTTTTTTCCCTGTTTTTCCCACGGAAAACGAGTTTATCATCGCAGTTATCCCTGAGGATTACAACTGTTTTCCTTGTTTTCCCACGGAAAACGAGTCTATCATCGCAGTTATCCCTGAGGATCACAGCTGTTTTTCCCTGTTTTCCCACGGAAAACGAGTTTATCATCGCAGTTATCCCTGGGGATCACAGCTGTTTTTCCCTGTTTTCCCACGGAAAACGAGTTTATCATCGCAGTTATCCCTGGGGATCACAGCTGTTTTTCCCTGTTTTCCCACGGAAAACGAGTTTATCATCGCAGTTATCCCTGGGGATCACAGCTGTTTTTCCCTGTTTTCCCACGGAAAACGAGTTTATCATCGCAGTTATCCCTGAGGATCACAGCTGTTTTTCCCTGTTTTCCCACGGAAAACGAGTTTATCATCGCAGTTATCCCTGAGGATCACAGCTGTTTTTCCCTGTTTTCCCACGGAAAACGAGTTTATCATCGCAGTTATCCCTGAGGATCACAGCTGTTTTTCCTGTTTTCCCACGGAAAACGAGTTTATCATCGCAGTTATCCCTGAGGATCACAGCTGTTTTTCCCTGTTTTCCCACGGAAAACGAGTTTATCATCGCAGTTATCCCTGGGGATCACAGCTGTTTTTCCCTGTTTTCCCACGGAAAACGAGTTTATCATCGCAGTTATCCCTGAGGATCACAGCTGTTTTTCCCTGTTTCCCCACGGAAAACGAGTTTATCATCGCAGTTATCCCTGAGGATCACAGCTGTTTTTCCTGTTTTCCCACGGAAAACGAGTTTATCATCGCAGTTATCCCTGAGGATCACAGCTGTTTTTCCTGTTTTCCCACGGAAAACGAGTTTATCATCGCAGTTATCCCTGGGGATCACAGCTGTTTTTCCCTGTTTTCCCACGGAAAACGAGTTTATCATCGCAGTTATCCCTGAGGATCACAGCTGTTTTTCCCTGTTTTCCCACGGAAAACGAGTTTATCATCGCAGTTATCCCTGAGGATCACAGCTGTTTTTCCTGTTTTCCCACGGAAAACGAGTTTATCATCGCAGTTATCCCTGAGGATCACAGCTGTTTTTCCTGTTTTCCCACGGAAAACGAGTTTATCATCGCAGTTATCCCTGAGGATCACAGCTGTTTTTCCCTGTTTTCCCACGGAAAACGAGTTTATCATCGCAGTTATCCCTGAGGATCACAGCTGTTTTTCCCTGTTTTCCCACGGAAAACGAGTTTATCATCGCAGTTATCCCTGGGGATCACAGCTGTTTTTCCCTGTTTTCCCACGGAAAACGAGTTTATCATCGCAGTTATCCCTGAGGATCACAGCTGTTTTTCCCTGTTTTCCCACGGAAAACGAGTTTATCATCGCAGTTATCCCTGAGGATCACAGCTGTTTTTCCTGTTTTCCCACGGAAAACGAGTTTATCATCGCAGTTATCCCTGGGATCACAGCTGTTTTTCCCTGTTTTCCCACGGAAAACGAGTTTATCATCGCAGTTATCCCTGAGGATCACAGCTGTTTTTCCTGTTTTCCCACGGAAAACGAGTTTATCATCGCAGTTATCCCTGAGGATCACAGCTGTTTTTCCCTGTTTTCCCACGGAAAACGAATTTATCATCGCAGTTATCCCTGGGGATCACAGCTGTTTTTCCCTGTTTTCCCACGGAAAACGAGTTTATCATCGCAGTTATCCCTGGGGATCACAGCTGTTTTTCCCTGTTTTCCCACGGAAAACAAGTCATCATCAATATAATCCCTGAGGATTACGACTGTTTCCCCTGCTTCTGAAAGAGATCAGCATTTCTCATCTGAATTTTACAATTTTACGACAGAAAGATTTTGAACAACGTTTCTGGTGTGTGTTTTTTTTAGAAGGTGTATTTCAAAAGATCGTGTGAATGATTTTTTTTTTTTTTAATGACCTTTGAGTTGACTTCAACGCGGTGACAGCCCTGCAATGGCCCTTTGCGGTCGGCTGGGCGATAGGCAACATTAAATCTCTCCCTCATCTCCCCCCCTATTTCCGCGGGGTAAAACAGTTATCTCTAAGTAAAACAAACAGCCATGATCCTTCAGATCACAGTTCTTTCCTCTGTTTCGCCGCCGACCCTATTTTGCGCTTGTCAGGTTAAACAGCGATCATATCCGTGGTCCCTGTGAACAATAGGTTCCACGCCAAAACACCGTTTTCCTCCGGAGAACAAGAATAACGATCATTATTCTAACGACAGGACAGAAAATGGTCCTGATCCTCAGAAAAAAAGACAAAAAAGACAGGGAAAATCGTCATTATCTTCAAGAGAACATGGACAACGGTTGATATCCCTAGGAGCACAACTGTTTTCCCTCTTTTGGCTGTTTTCCTCGAGGACCATAGCTGTTTTAGAGAGGGAACACAGTCGTTGTCGTGTTTTGACGCCAGTATGCTCCCATCGGGTCCGAAAATCGTCTGTTGTCGTCGTCGTCGTTGTAGTAGTAGTTGTTGTTGTTGTGTCCGTGGATGTGTTGGCCCCGTTTTCGTTGTGGGAAGTGAGGGGGCAAGTTGGCAGGAAAGCGTTGAAGTGTCATGGTGGCTGTACCATTGTGTACTTGTCAATGTCTCCGTCCAGTGCCTAAACTCTGGCACTATCAGGTTGTCCAATCAACTTTCACCACAATCATCTGGCACGATCAGATTATCCAATCATCAGTCACTACAGTCACGTATGTCACTTCACACGAATTTTGAAACGGACAGACAGAAAGAACAGGTTTTAAAAAATGATAAAAACAGCCAGCTAAGACTAAACTCAACCAACCCCACCATTCCCTACTTTCTTCTTCCTCCCCCCCCCCCCCCATTCTCTCTGTCTGTCTGTCTGTCTGTCTGTCTCTCTCTCTCTCTCTCTCTCTCTCTCTCTCCTCCACTCAGCATAACCACCAACTACTCTCCGAGAACCAAAGATAATAAAGCTGTCACCACTTTCTCTTCAGATCGCTCTGTTTACACGCTCGCTAATTACTTTCTCCGCCGACTGCGGCTCCTGCAGGAGCTTCGCCCCCCCCCCCCTCCCCCCGGCAATCATTTTCTCCTCACTCGTGTCGGCGCGCGCTTCATGAAGTCCTTCTTTTTACCGGACTCTGCTTCAGCCGGCTGTCAGAGCAACTATACCAGGCTGCACACTCGACATGCAAACGCTGAGGGCACTCACAAGGACCGCAGAGGCACACTGACAGGCCCATCTCGGCCGGGCGTGTTGTCAGCTCTACCCAGTCTGTGACATAGCCCCGCGCAGGGAGAAGTCAGACACTACTGTTGACGTTCAGCACAATCTCTGTTCCATCTGTTGGTGACGCTCTGTGGCCTCCTCTGACAGATGGCCACGCACAGATGTCTGTTCTCTGATGTTGTCCACCCATTTCTTTTTCTTTTCCTTTTTTTTTTGGGTCTGCCTCCCCCCCCCCCCCCCCCCCCTCTACACTCCCTTACCATCCCCCTTTACTACCTACCAGCACCACCCTTCTCTTCCTTTGCCGGCACCGATGCCATAGTGGATGGTTTGGGTCAAACTGATTTTGTCACACGAAACGCGCTCGTAACCTACCATTTTGACATGGTCGTCTTGACAATAGTGAAAAGGTCGCCATATCCAACGATGCGGCACTTCCTCATTTATTATAACGATTTAAAAAAAATCAAAATCCAAGATGTTGTGATAACATCTGATTCCCAGGATTTGGATTCACTGGTGAGAAAACCTGCAGAAGTGTCCAAGCTTCACAGAGTGTTGTTTGTCCTTCGCAGGCCAAGATGACCACGACTTCTGCTATCACTGGGTGCTGGTGTGTGTACGAAGATGGCTGATCTGGCCATCCTCGCATTGAATAGTCTGCTGCAGTGTGGACAGGGCAGACTTGGAGGGGACCCAGGCTGAAAGGTGCTGCAGTGTGGACAGGGCAGACTTGGAGGGGACCCAGGCTGAAAGGTGCTGCAGTGTGGACAGGGCAGACTTGGAGGGGACCCAGGCTGAAAGGTGTTGCAGTGTGGACAGGGCAGACTTGGAGGGGACCCAGGCTGAAAGGTGTTGCAGTGTGGACAGGGCAGACTTGGAGGTAAGCCAGGCTGAAAGGTGCTGCAGTGTGGACAGGGCAGACTTGGAGGTGGGCCAGGCTGAAAGGTGCTGCAGTGTGGACAGGGCAGACTTGGAGGGGACCCAGGCTGAAAGGTGGTGCTTGCTCTTTTTTTCCCAGAAGCTGATCTTTTTGCTCATGTGCCTCCAAATCTGTGCAAATAAGGAGACGACCAATAAAGTCATAACCCTGATGACGAGGTTTCTGTCAGGCTTGTTCGTGCTGCTGTTGTCTGCCCTGAGTTAGAATTCTGAGGCAGGTCCTTCATCGGTAACTATGGCATCTCAAGCACTTGCAGCTCTTGAAAGTTTCCAGTCACTGGCCCTCCATTCTGATTTTTTCGTCTTTCGGTCCCATCTTCTGCGCCCCTTGAGTGGCATTGCAGCCATGCCGCTCATTCCGACTCCCCGGCACCGGCAATCCACAGGGAGCAGTCAACGTCGTGTCGTCAAGAGGAAACCCACTGGAGGAGACAATGCGCCGCCGCTGAGTCACTTCGGTGGTGTTCAGTGGTGCCTGTTCTGATCGAACATGCGCAGGATACCACCTACCAAGCCCCCTACGGACGACAATAATTGCTTAGTCACGGAACCGGTGTGAGTGAGCTCTTCCCATTCTGATTTCTTACTCAAAGCTCTCGACGACCTTGGCCTCGATTTGTATCTTCTGGGCACTGATCTCCGTGTCGGGCACCTGAGCAGCTCAGTCAGGGCGCTCGTCAAAGTCCAGTTCACTCCTCCTGACTAGTCTGGCCACTGATACAGTGAGTCAAACATAAGCCGGTAATTGTCCTGCCAGTGCCACCAACAAGGCAGAACCAGAGAGAGAGAGAGAGAGAGAGAGAGAGAGAGAGGGGAGAGAGAGAGAGAGTGGGGGAGGGGCAGAAATGGAAATGGAAAATGGTTTATTCAGTCCAGGCTACAGCCCCTACTGAAGGGGGATCTATATACAGTGGCACATTAACGACAAACAAAACTAAAGAATCATCAACATGCTCAAGACTGATTCCAACATCTTTTGACTGTAGAGTACAACAAACATACCATGACTGATTTCTAACATCTTTTGACTATAGAGTACGACAAACATACCATGACTGATTCCAACATCTTTTGACTATAGAGTACGACAAACATACCATGACTGATTCCAACATCTTTTGACTACAGAGTACAACAAACATACCATGACTGATTCCAACATCTTTTGACTACAGAGTACGACGAACATACCATGACTGATTCCAACATCTTTTGACTACAGAGTACGACGAACATACCATGACTGATTCCAACATCTTTTGACTATAGAGTACAACAAACATACCATGACTGACTCCAACATCTTTTGACTATAGAGTACAACAAACATACCATTCAGTATTAACTTTCACTTCCTGAAACTTCAGTCGCACGCCTTTCAAATGCCTTATATAGATGCATGCATACATTCTTCGGCATAGGTTTGCTACTATTTGCCAGAGAGAGAGAGAGAGAGAGAGAGAGAGAGAGAGAGAGAGAGAGAGAGACAGACAGACAGACAGACAGACTGACAGAGACAAACAGAGACAGAGAGAAATCCTGCATCCCGTCTGGACAACGCGCCTCTCACTCTCACAACCTTGAGACTGGGGGACTGAGTAATGTCCACACTGAAATGCAGAAGGGAACTCTTCAAACAGAAGTGAACTGATCTCCGACATGGGTCTCACAGAGACAGACAAATCTTCCCTACAAAAGAAGACCGGTGATCACGCCCCTGAAAATACAATGCTCTCTAAATAATTGGTAACTGTCTCTCAAAACTTGATCCCCCCCCCCTCCTCTTCCCCGTCACCCCCTCCATTTCCCCCCTTTTTACGGGCATTGTAAGCAAAGCAGAAAGAGAAAGGCATAGCTGGGGGAGAGGCAGCGGACACAACAGTTGTTTACGTTTTTGTTGGTTTCCCCCAATTGTGGCGTGTGGCCCGCGCACAGACTCCTGCGGAAGCGGTCTGCCTGATGCCGCTGTCTGCAGCTGTTAGCCTCGTTCGTTTCTCTTTCCGTATCACCTGTTTCCCGTTGTGACGTCACTCAGGGCGATGACGTCACTTCCATTTCCCGTCCAGGCACGCGTGCCGAGCACCCACGCACGGTCGATTGCAACTTTTCGTTCATTACAGTGTGTGCGTGTGTTGAGAGAGAGAGAGAGAGAGAGAGAGAGAGAGAGAGAGAGAGAGAGAGAGAGAGAGAGAGTCGAAGTGTAATGAAAGGAAAAAGAACGGCATGCGGTGATGAAATGTGAAGGGAAAGGTTGAAATGAGGTCTGCCGACTATCATAACTCCCAGCGATCTTCGCCTTGCTGGGTGGGAAACGGCGCGCGAGTGACCCGTCGTCATCACCATCACCATCACCATCATCGTCGTTGTCGTCGTCGTCGCCGTTGAAATTATCCTTCAGATGACATCACTAATTTTTCATTTTCATCCACGAGGGCTTCAAAGCATGACCGCCAGTCAATTATCATCACAACCGCCATTCTTTTATTGCTGTTGTTGCTGTTGTTGTTATTATTATTATTATTATTGTCATGATTATCAGTCATTATAATCATCATCATCATAACCACAATTCTTTTGTTGTTGTTATTATTATCATTATTATTGTCATGATTATCATGGTTACTATAATAATAATAACAACTATTATTACCATTCTTCTTATTGTTGTTGTTTTTGTGTTCATCATTATTTCTACGATCATTGTTGTTATAGTCGTTGTTGTTGATATTTCATTGTCATTATTCACCATTGACAATAATCACTCTGATGATTAATTCTAAAAGGAGAAGAGCCACAGGAAGCGGGCTGTTGTGTGCCAGAGAAGGGGAGACGCTGCAATTCTGCTGAGTCAGTTCGGGTGGTGTTCAGTGACGCCTGTTCTTATTGAGCGTAAACAGAGAAACAAACCCCCGACCCCCAATGCCACTGACTGACAATAATTCGCTTAGTCGCGGTGCCAGCATGGCTCAGCAGCATCCTCCTCCGGTGTGTGTGTGTGTGTGTGTGTGTGTGTGTGGAGGGGGAGGGGGGGGGCAGCACGTCCATTAAACGACAGTCCGCATACACTGGGCTATGCCCACTCTGCCACGCAAAGTCACCCTGGGCATATATACAGACAGGAAACCGACCGACTCTTCTCACTCTAAGTCACCCTGGGCATATGTACAGACAAGAAATCGACTCTTGTCACTCAAAGTCACCCTGGGCATATATACAGACAAGAAATCGACTCTTGTCACTCAAAGTCACCCTGGGCATATGTACAGACAGGAAACCGACTCTTGTCACTCAAAGTCACCCTGGGCATATATACAGACAGAAAATCGACTCTTCTCAGTCAAAGTCACCCTGGGCATATGTACAGAGAGAAAATCGACTCTCGTCACTCAAAGTCACCCTGGGTATATGTACAGACAGGAAATCGACTCTCGTCACTCAAAGTCACCCTGGGCGTATATACAGACAGGAAATCGACTCTTGTCACTCAAAGTCACCCTGGGCATATATACAGACAGGAAATCGACTCTTGTCACTCAAAGTCACCCTGGGCATATATACAGATAGGAAAGCGACTCTGTCACTCAAAGTCACCCTGGGCATATATACAGACAGGAAATCGACTCTTGTCACTCAAAGTCACCCTGGGCGTATATACAGACAGGAAATCGACTCTGTCACTCAAAGTCACCCTGGGCGTATGTACAGACAGGAAATCGACTCTTGTCACTCAAAGTCACCCTGGGCATATATACAGACAGGAAATCGACTCTGTCACTCAAAGTCACCCTGGACGTATGTACAGACAGGAAACCGAAACATGTCAACGCAGGGGCGAAGCGCTGAAGAATCACGGAATTTCAGACCTCTATCCTGAAACATGATGAGAGTGATGAAAATGCTGTATGTGTGTATGTATTCCATGATGTATATGAAACATGATGAGGGTGATGAAAATGCTGTATGTGTGTATGTATTCCATGATGTATGTCCCAGCGCCACGCCAGGCCCGAGAGATACAGACACCTGCAGTGTTGGTCAGGAAATTCTATCAAATGAGATTAAACTGCAATGTGTGGTTACAGTCTCTCTATGTAACCCCTTGCCACAATCAGCTCTACTTCGGAGTCGGTCGGGCGGAAAAATCCCAATAAATACATGGCTCTAATGGGATTCCAACGCAGACCTCCCAGCCAGCAAGTCCGCAACGCTAACAACTGCACCCCGGGTGCCAGTCAGAGCGAAACATTAAGACTACCATGGGGTCTGAACGCTCAACTTTTGACTGCGAAATTGGATGCTCTAAATACTGACTCAGCCAGACACCCAATTTTCTGTTTGCTTTGACGATTTGATTTCATCACAAGAAATGGTAAGATTGTGAAGCTTGCCAAGAAACCTCTGTCTCTGTCTCTCTCTCTCTTTTACTCTCTCTCTTTCTCCCCCCCCTCTCTCTCTCTCTCTTTCATTCTCACTCTCTCTGTGTCTCTGTCTCTCCCTCTCTGTCTCCCTCTCTCCTCTCTCACTTAAAATAAATAAATCAGCGAAGATATATTCTGACCATCTCAGGGTCTTTCATCATGTTGTATTAGAATACAGTAGAATTGAAAGAAGGGTTAGATTATGGCACTGCCAACGACCTGTTCCTTTGGGTTCAGTTTCCTGATCGGACATTTTGACTGATTCTCTCTCTCTCTCTCTCTCTCTCTCTCTCTCTCTCTCTCTCTCTCTCTTAATTTCCTTTTCTTTTTACCCATGAATTCTGTCTCTAATTCTCCTTACTTCTATTTGTGGTGTGTGTGTGTGTGTGTGTGTGTGTGTGTGTGTGTGTGTGTGTGTGTGTGTGTGTGTGTGTCTGTGTGTGTGTGCGCGCGCGCATATAAATAGGGGGAATGGATGGCGGAAGGTGGAGGGGGGGGGGGGGGGGGGGGGGGGGGAAAAACAAGTGCAATGTCCAGGATGGAGAAAATCGTGATGGTATGGCTTAAGTGAACTAAGTTGATGTATTATTAGTCAGGCTTAACACACCAAGGTTAAACACACATAATTATGCGCGCTCATGCACCCACAACAACCATTCACCTCTCTCTGAGAATGGGATGTCACGCATTCACTTCTCTCCTAACACGACTGAGAACAAGAAATACAAGTTCTCCTCTCCTTATAATTATACATGAAAAAAAATCCAAAGACACAAAAAGGAATAATCAAAGCATAAGTGATCAATACTTCCTAATCCCGGGTTTTAAACTCAAAAAAGCTTCTTACCTGGCCAGGTTTACACACACACACACACACACACACACACACACACACACACACACACACACACACTTGCACACCACACCACAGTTCTCGAACAAGTCACTTCAAGTTTTCTTCAGCACTGGGTGATGGTGAAACCTTTGGTTGTCTAGCACCGGGTTCCAGGACTGGGTCTCCGTGGACACCTCTGGGAACTCGACGTAGTCTTCTTCTTCTTGGTCTCCCTCACCCACCTCTGGGTTTCGAACTCAGTCTTTCTCTCTCAGCTTGTCTTTTACGCCCAAGACCTTGCTGTCACTTCTGTTGCCCAGACCACGTTTCTTTCAACCCTACTTTGTCCTCTCTCTCTCTCTCTCTCTCTCTCTCTCTCTCTCTCTCTCTCTCTCTCTGTTCTTCTCTCTATCGCAGTGTTCTCCTCGGTTTACATAGGGATGGATACAAAGGATTTCCCTTTGGGCCATGCCTTTTGTCCATGTTGC
>CM065746.1:8339437-8341937 GCA_033310375.1 Conus canariensis
TCCAAAGCTAAAGGGGTAACAGCCACGAGGAGGACAAAGCAATTCATTAAATACGATTCGGTGAAACGTAATTCGGTGAAACGTGATTCGGCGAAACGTGATGTATCCGACACCTGAGGCACACCAGCTAGGTGAATAAAGTCACAACGATAACACTGATCACCACAATTAAAAAAACAACAAAAAAACCCACCCATTTTTTATTAACCTTTCACCACCAAAAAAAAAAAAAAAAGTCCATACAAAATCCTCGCCAGTATGGCGGCAGCATTGTGCTACCACCAACTGAGTTTCCTTGGAATTCGATTTTACAAAATTTTCGGTTGGGGGGGGGGGGGGGGGGGGGATGAAAGAGGAGTGCAGGGGGGGATGTGGTTGGGGGTGAGGTGGGGGGGGGGGAGGTGCTGAAACGGCCCACATTGTTAGTAATGCCATGGAGGTCCACCGGAGTTTGCGGAAGAAGACTGAGAAGTCAAAGGAGGAGGTAATGTAATGCAATGTAGTGTAATGTGACGTAACGTAATGTAATGTAATGTGATGTAATGTAATGTAATGTTGCCCAGCCGACCGAAAAGGGCTATATCTGGGCTGTCACCGCGTTGAAGTCACCTCACAAATTAAAACAAACAAACAAACAAACAAAACGTCATTCGCACAACCCTTAAAAATACACGTTCTAAAGACACCGGAAATTTCGTTAAAAATCTTTCCTCTGTAAAAACTTTATCAGATGAAAAATGTTGATCTCTAACAGAAATTCAGAGATCACATCAGGTGGAACATCTCTGAACAAGGCTCTCACGGAGTCTGCAGTAAAATGCTTATGTCTCACATGCAAGTCCCAACACTCCAAAAGAATGTTTCACTGGGAGTGGTACACGACATGGAATGCACCATAGGAAAAAGGAGGCCAAGGAGAACGAAGAAGAAGAACGAAGGAGGAGGAGAAGGAGGAGGAAGTAAAAAAGAAATTAAAAAAAAAAGTAAAGAAAAGTATGATGTTGATGCGTGCAACCAGGAATATTGTTAAAAGTCGATGAGTAACTCTTGACATCGAGGTGAGGACAGTCTGAAAGAGTTATCTTTCTTAAGAGCTCGCTCACACCCAATATATATATATATATATATATATATATATATATATATATAAAATGCGAAATACAAAAAAAAAAAAAAAAAAAAAAAAACAACAAAACAAAACAAAACAGGTATTTACCTCGCTGTTACTCTGTACATAAATACCAACCAAGATGCATTTTCAGCCAGTGTCCAAGACAGGTGATACACACCGACCTTCTAGCAGCAGAAATAATGACGCATGTCTGTGACGCAAAACTGAATTGACGTATTACATGAAAAAGATCTCGCAGACAGAGAAAGAGAGTAAGAGAGAGAGAGAAGCAGCCCAGCAACCCCAACGTGAGGAACAGAACCGAGACCCCTGTCCTAGCTATTTTTGTAACGGGCTCGTACGAGTTCTCGTGCTAGTTCTCTCCCCTGGTTCCAACAGTCCCTGCGCTTGAAAGGCGCGACCAACTGCTCCTCATCGCTCATCAAAATGACGTAGGTCCGATTTTTAACGAGCTTTCAGAGCTGAATTATTGCGGTCTACGTGACTGGCTGGGCTGTATGAATAACAGGACTCGACAAGACTTAATAATTACCTCCCCCTTGCAGCTTATTTTCAGCCGTGTCCGTTTGGCTGGCGGGTGGTTGGTTGGTTGGTTGAAAGGATGGTTGTCTGCTGTCTGCCAACAAGATCACGCAAAATTCACAGAACCGATGACGGAAGCTTTGAGAAATGTTGGTATATGGTCCGAAAGCCAAATCATGAAAATCTGGCAACTATCTGTGGTGCTGGTCTGGATTAAAAGATGGTTTCTGGACAGCATGTGTGTGTGTGTGTGTGTGTGTGTGTGTGTGTGTGTGTGTGTGTGTGTGTGTGTGTGTGGTGTACGCATGTGCGTGCATGCGTGCGTGCGCATGTGTGTGTGTGTGTGTGTGTGTGTGTGTGTGTGTGTGTGTGTGTACGTATGTGCGTGCATGCGTGTGCGCGCACCTGCGCGCGTGTTTCTGCGAGTATGTGTGTGTGTGTGTGTGTGTGTGTGAGAGAGAGAGAGAGAGAGTGTTGTAGTGTATGTATGTATGTATGTATGTATGTATGTGTGTGTGTGCGCGCGCGCGTGCGTTATAGTGTGTGTGCGTGCGTGCGTGCGTGCGTGCACACGCGTGCATGTGAGTGTGTGTGCATGTGTTGTAGTGTGTGTTGTGTGTGTGTGTGTGTGTGTGTGTGTGTGTATGTGTGTGTGTGTGTGTGTGTGTGTGTGTGTGTGTGTGAGAGAGAGAGAGAGAGAGAGAGAGAGAGAGAGAGAGAGTTGTCTGTGGATCAAACAAAATAGTACTTGTGCTGCCTCCTTCTTTTATGATCAACTGTGTTTGCACTTCATAACCAATGAATAAAGGAGAATAAGAAAGAGAAAAAGTAAAAAAAAAAAAAAGA
>CM065746.1:8349437-8359437 GCA_033310375.1 Conus canariensis
GAAGGGAGAGACTTCGGGATATGTTGTTTCGGGGGGGGGGGGGGGGGGGGGGGGGGGGTTGGTCTGGACTGAACTGACTGGTGAAAGCGGTTTTAGTGGGGTGAGACAATACAGGGAGAGAGGAGAGAGAGAGAGAGAGGGAGGATGAGAGGAGGATGAAGAGGAGAAAGGGAGAGGAGAGAGAGGAGAGAGAGAGAGAGATTTTATAATTTCGAGGAGAGGAGGGATCTTTACTAAGGGGCAGGCGTAGACTTACAATCCGTGTCAGTCAAGCTCACTTCCTATTTTCTACACGTACCGTTCACACAAACAAATCAACACCACTGAAACACACTGAACACAATTATAAAAAGAATTTAGAAAGAGAGGGGGCTAGTTACCGCCAAGGACATTGACAAACAAAGCAGAGGACAAGACACAATGCATTTCGATCTCTTGGGTCTTCTTCAGGCGCAAAAAACCCCCCCAGATCACATTTAACATTTGGACAGTACAAACAAAGAACGAAGAGTGTCCATGTATTCAGAAAAAATGGCCGCCAGACGGAAACGTAAAATGTGATCTGTTTTTTTGCCTGAAGAAGACCCAAGAGGTCGAAATGCATTGTGTCTTGTCCTGTGCTTTGTTTGTCAATGTTCTTGGCGGTAACTAACCCCCTCTCTTTCTAAATTTTGCTTCATTCTCCGCCCTCAGTCACTCCATTTTGAAACAATTATAAATAGGTTGTCTCCACATTCACCCAATAACGAACTGCTGAGCGGTCAGACAGATATCACATTTTCCCATTGTGCCGCTCGCTATCGGCTCCTGTGGGAAAGGCAGATAACAGAACACAACTCTCTCTACTGCTGTGGGAAAGACAACACAAAGCCCTCTCTACTGCTGTGGGAAAGACAGACAACAACACAAAGCCCTCTCTACTGCTGCGGGAAAGACAGACGACAACACAAAGCCCTCTCTACTGCTGTGGGAAAGACAGACGACAACACAAAGCCCTCTGTACTTCTGCGGGAAAGACAGACAACAACACAAAGCCCTCTCTGCTGCTGTGGGAAAGACAACAACACAAAGCCCCCTCTACTGCTGTGGGAAAGACAGAAAACAACACAAAGCCCTCTCTACTTCTGTGGGAAAGAAATATAACACACAGTCCTCTCTACTTCTGTGGGAAAGACGGACAACAACACAAAGCCCTCTCTACTGCTGTGGGAAAGACAGATAACACACAGTCCTCTCTACTTCTGTGGGTAAGACAGAAAACAACACAAAACCCTCTCTACTGCTGTGGGAAAGACAGACAACAACACAAAGCCCTCTCTACTGCTGTGGGAAAGACATACAACAACACAAAGCCCTCTCTACTTCTGCGGGAAAGACAGACAACAACACAAAGCCCTCTCTACTTCTGCGGGAAAGACAGACAACAACACAAAGCCCTTTGTACTTTTGCGGGAAAGACAGACAACAACATATAGCCCTCTCTACTGCTGCGGGAAAGACAGACAACAACACAAAGCTCTCTCTACTTCTGCGGGAAAGACAGACAACACAAAGCCCTCTGTACTTCTGCGGGAAAGACAGACAACAACACAAAGCCCTCTGTACTTCTGCGGGAAAGACAAACAACAACACAAAGCCCTCTGTACTTCTGCAGGAAAGACAGACAACACAAAGCCCTCTGTACTTCTGCGGGAAATACAGACAACAACACAAAGCCCTTTGTACTTCTGCGGGAACGACAGACAACACCACAAAGCCCTCTCTACTGCTGCGGGAAAGACAGACAACACAAAGCCCTCTGTACTTCTAAGGGAAAGACAGACAACAACACAAAGCCCTCTCTACTTCTGTGGGAAAGACAGACAATACAAAGCCCTCTCTACTTCTGCGGGAAAGACAGACAACAACACAAAGCCCTCTGTACTTCTAAGGGAAAGACAGACAACAACACAAAGCCCTCTCTACTTCTGCGGGAAAGACAGACAACAACACAAAGCCCTCTCTACTGCTGCGGGAAAGACAGACAACACAAAGCCTCTGTACTTCTGCGGGAAAGACAGACAACAACACAAAGCCCTCCGTACTTCTGCGGGAAAGACAGACAACAACACAAAGCCCTCTCTACTGCTGCGGGAAAGACAGACAACACAAAGCCCTCTGTACTTCTGCGGGAAAGACAGACAACAACACAAAGCCCATTCCGCAAGACCCGTGGTGCCCTGCACGGGCACAGAGAGGCAGGGCACACGGGCACCGCCCTCCAGCCAACAGGAGAAGCTGTACAGGTCTGATGGTCGCTCTGTGGAGGACCGTCTATTTCGTCCCTATGATGATGGTCATCTGCACTGCTCATCTGTCAGTCAGTCATTCCCCTGACCGCTAGGGTCGTTGGGGGGGGGGGGGGGGGGGGGAACGGGATGAGGCAGCCGCCGTTTCTCTCCAGGCTCACGGCAGATCAAAATGAAATAACATTGAAGAATGTTCGGCATATATTTGTATAAAGCATTTAAGACGTATTGTACTACTCAGTTTAAAAAAAAAAAGCAGTCTTGGATTACGCAGCCGGGATGGACTAAAACTCAACTGTCAAGTGAAGTTACATAATTGTCTAATTATTCATTGTTCATTCAAAAGTGGACTGTCAATGTATTGCACCCCCTTCAGAAGAGGCCATGGCCTATACTGAATAGATTTCCACTTCCTAAATGATGGTGTTCTCGTTGTATAAGACTCGAGTGCTGGGGGGGGGGGGGGGGGGGGAGGTATGCATTTTAACCCAACTGCACCTGTTCTATAAGTCCTCTAATAACACCCCCCCCCCCCCCCCCCACCCCCGTTCCCACTCTTGTCTTGTTGCTGTCTCTTTCCATCCACAATTCTGCAACCTCAGCAGCAGTAGCAGCAGTATACCTTCCCAAATGCCCACTAAAGACTACACAATACACATTATAACGACTGTCACCCCCCCCCCCCTTTGTCTCCCCTCCCCTTCCCAAATCGTCACCCGCCACCTCTCCTCTATTGCGTGCGGTCACAGTATGCGCCGCTAGCAGGTTGAGAAAGCGCTGGCTGGCTTCTCACGGGAGACAAAAGGGAAGTGGGTGGGGGAGAGGGAGAGAGAGAGAGAGAGAGAGAGAGAGAGAGAGAGAGAGAGAGGGGGGTCTGAGGGAAGGAGGAAGGAAGGGAGGGATCGCATGCAGTGAGAACAGAAATGGTACAGATAGACAGAGAGAGACAGAGAGAGGAAGGGAGCAAGAGAGAGAAAGAGAGAGACAAGGAGGGGGTGGGGGAGACAGCCAGAGAGAGAGAGAGAGAGAGAGAGGGGGGGGGGAGGGGGCAGCGCACACGCAGTGAGAACAGAAATGGTAAAGAGAGGAGAGAGAGAGAGAGAGGAGAGGAGAGAGAGGAGAGAGAGAGAGAGAGAGAGAGAGGATGGGAGCAAGAGAGAGAAAGAGAGAGACAAGGAGGGGGTGGGGGTCAGACAGCCAGAGAGAGAGAGAGAGGAGAGAGAGAGAGAGAGAGAGAGAGGGGGGGGGGAGCGCACACGCAGTGAGAACAGAAATGATAAAGACAGACGGAGAGTGAGAGAGAGAGAGAGTGGATGGGAGCAAGAGAGAGAAAGAGAGAGACAAGGAGGGGAGGGAGGGCAGCCAGCCAGACAGCCAGAGAGAGAGAGAGAGAGAGAGAGAGAGAGAGAGAGAGAGAGAGAGAGAGAGGTGGGGGGGGGAGGGGGCAGCGCACATGCAGTGAGAACAGAAATGGTACAGAGAGAGAGAGAGAGAGAGAGAGAGAGAGAGAGAGAGTGGAAGGGAGCAAGAGAGAGAAAGAGAGAGACAGGGGGGGTAGCCAGCCAGACAGCCAGCCACAGAGAGAGGAGAGAGAGAGAGAGAGAGGAGAGAGAGGAGAGAGGGGGGAGCGCACACGCAGTGAGAACAGAGATGATACAGATAAACTGAGAGAGAGGGAGAAAGAGAGAGAGAGAGATAAGAAGACAGAGAGAGAGAGAGAGAAGAGAGGGGGGGGGGGGAGGGGGGATGGGCAGACAGATAACAGACAGACAGAGAGAACAGAGAAGCAAAGAGAAAGACACACCGATAAACACACAGAATCCTGCAGCCAAAACAGGCAGACACACATCATGGAAGCCCACTGCATCGCTGGCTATGTACAACCACTTCAAGCCGTCCCAGGAATTCCCAGTTAACAAACGACTTCCTGTGAACACCGCTTAAAAAAAAAGACAAGAAAAGAACGGGGGAGGGGGGGGGGGGAGAAAAGGGAAAAGAAAGAAACCAACAAAAAAGACCCCCCCCCCCCCCCCCCCCCCCTAAAAAAAAAAAAAAAAAATCGAAGCATACCCACGCTGGAGAATACGAGGAAGGGTAGGGAGGAGAGGCAACGAATACATATTTTCTGCGGGCATTATTCCCGACATTATTGGAACCCAAACGTGCATGCGTATAAGCACGTGCACGCACACACACACACACACACACACACACACACACACACACACACACACACACACTATTCACATATATACACATACACAGATTCACACGAACAGACACACACGGTACGCCAACACGCGTAAGGGTACACATCGCCTAGCCCGAAGGAGTGTGTGTTTGTGTATGCATGCGTGCCTGGGAGCGTGCATGCGTGCTGCGTACGTGTGTGTGTGTGTGTGTGTGTGTGTGTGTGTGTGTGTGTGTGTGTATGTGTGTGTGTGTGTGTGTGTGTGTGTGTGTGTGTGTGTGTGTGTTTTGTGTATCTGTATCTGTGTGCTGTTATTGTTATTGTTGTTGCTGCTGCTGCCGCTGCTGCTGCTGCTACTGCTGCTGCTGCTAACGATGATGATATCGCCGTTTACTTCGTTGTTGTTGTTGTTTTTTTTTTTTTTTAATACGGCAGAAATCAACGGCTTGTTTTGGTGGTGATTGTATTCAAAGTAAAAATGAGACTTACTTACAGAAGACACCTAACAGCACCTGACATCACAACAAACACACCTAATTGCTTGTGCGGTAACGACATAAAAACAAAAAAGGCCTAGGAAGAAAACAAACAAACAAACAACAAGAAGAAGAAACCCGGGGGAAAAAAACAGGGCTTGAACTACTACTGGTTTGTTACGAAAGCGCAACACAGCAGGTTTGGTTCGGTTTCGTTTTTGTTTTTGTGACTTCAAGGGCAGGACACTTACGTAAGACCCCTTCCACCTCCAACGCCCCCCATCTCTCCTCCCCGCCCCTCTCCCTCCACCCCACCCCCTCCCCCGGTCCATTGGCTGCCTTATTGTCAGAATTGTCGGGGGGAGGAGGAGGGGGGGGGGGGGGGGGGGGAGGAGAACACCGAGGCTTCAAGGAATTGGACAGATAAATGGGAGGTAAGTGAGTAAGGCACTCGCTCTCCTCTCATGATGTGTGATAGGAGAGGCAGGGCATTTTCGTCAACAACAGCTGCACGTGCCACACGGAGGTCAGGTCTTGGGGGTCTTCTCAAGGTGTATCCTTTAGAGTGCATGCACAGTATGCCATGAGTTTGAACCCCCCCCCCCCCCCAACACTCACACACACACACACACACACACACACACACACACACACACACACACACACACACACTCCTACCCCACCCCAACTCAAAAAAACAAAAAAAAAAAAAAAAATCAATAAAGTTGATGACCCAAAAGGTGGAGTCGAGAGAGAGAGGTGAGAGTGAGGAGAGTACGAGGAGAGAGAGAGAGAGAGAGAAGAGAGGGAGAGAGAGAGAGAGAGAAACAGAGAGAGAGAGAGATGTGGGAGAGGAGAGGGAAGAGAGAGGAGAGAAGCAGGAAGAGGGAGAGCAGGGGGGTTAGGGAAGGAAGAGAGAAGGGGAAGGGGAGGCAGGGCGGTAGGGAGGAACGAAGAGAGGAAGGGGCGGGGTTGTGGTGGGGGTTGACTGTAATGTTGCTCCTTCACTAAACACTAATCAACAATAGATGAGCTTGTAGTTCCCACCCATTACTGATAGCTAAATAGCTAAAACCACAGACAGACAGACGCTAAGGAGAGAGAGAGAGAGAGAGAGGAGAGAGAGAGGAGAGAAGAGAGAGAGAGAGAGAGAGAGAGAGAGAGAGAGAGAGATTCCGATAGTTTATTCATATAGGCCTTGACCCCTTAAGAAGGAGTGAGTGAACATAATTATATTATATCAACTGAGATGAATATTAATCACTGTAATGCATACCAAACACAATAATCCAAAACATCAAGAGGTAGCCGTTTCTCTACTTTAAATGCCTTATACAAAAACAATGACACCAGTATAGTCAATTTAGGTAGCAAAGGCTGTCTTTAAACTTTTGGCCGAATTAATTCGGTTCTAGTGTTCCTTAGGGATGGACAGCAAAGAACAAAATGATTTCATTTTCTGGAGATTATTTACAAAGCGGACTCAACAAGTCATTGTCATCAACAATGGTTTCGTGTTTAAACTTTTGAACTGCTAATTCTGATACTCCAAGTCTGAATTTGGTCATGATTTACTTCAAGTGCCTGTCCATTTCTAAATTGATGTAATATTTCAGATCATGAAAACTGTAAACATTTCTATAGAAATCAAGCCTCTCACTATGTTGCACATGGTCTGACCATTTTTTGCCAAGCGCTGTCAACCAATCGTTGACGAAAACAACACAAAAACTTTTTAACATTTCCGACATCTTGATTGAACCACACGAAACTAAAACCATACTCGAAGAGACAAATACGAACTTTACTAACCCATCAGACAGACGGACGAACGGACAGACTGATCAACAGACGAGGAGCGAGGAGCTGTTCCTGTTCCACGCCAAACTGTTTTTGTTTGAAGTATAGCCGATTACACAATACAGCCGCTACACGGACTTAAATGTCGTAGAGCTACTTTTTGTGTGTGTGTGTGTGTGTGTGTGTGTGTGTGTGTGTGTGTGTGTTGTGTGTGTGTGTGTTTTCTTTTTGAAGTAGAAGTAGTAGTAGTCGTTGTTGTTGTTGTTTGCTGTCCCGTCTTCTCTGCCACTTCGGTGGCATTGCACCCACGCCGCTCACTCCGACCCCACGTCCACAGCCACAGCCCGACCCGTCCCGCCGCAGCCCCGGCACCAGCAATCCACAAGGAGCAGTTAATGTCAAGTCGTCCAGAGGCAACCCACCGGAGGAGACACTGCACTACTACCGAGTCACTTCGGTGGTGTTCAGTGGCGCCTGTTCTGATCCAACATACGCAGGACACCACCTACTAAGCCCCCTACTGACAACAATAATTGCTTAGTCGCAGAACCGGCGTCCAAGGACCTAACATTTTGGTCAGAGAATGTGGACAGCGCACCAATTTCAGTCTGGTACAGTGATGAAACTGTGTGGATGAATTTCAGTTTACTGCGCATATGGATTTTTTGTCACTACATTTCTTCCCCTCAATCTCGCCCAGACACACACACACACACACACACACACACACACACATCATCCATCCCCCCCACCCCCCCCCCCCCCCCCCCCCCCCCCCCCCCAGACACCTGTGAATAATAGTGACAAAGCCGCACTGTATGCAAATTTAACTGGACACAACATTTCTAACATTAATTGAAACAAAAAAGATAATTATCCTAGTCCAAAGCATTTCACCTCATTCCCTATTGATCATCACAGGGCAGACATACGCACATGAACGGTCAGGCACCGAAATCAATAATTCGTGGAAGTGTTTGACAAAGTGGAGAAAGAGAAAAAAAAATTAATAAGTGTAACAGTACACACGTGAAAAGGTACCAAAGGTGGCATAACTTATGGGGAATGCTTGGAAAACATGAAAGCCAACTTGCCTATTGTGATAACTGCACAAAAATTAGGATGAAGAACGCTAGACTCTAAAATCAGCAAGAATATGTCCATTTGTAGCAGAACACAGTATTACAGACTATGCTTGGTGTGTGAGTGAGTGACAAGAAAGAAAAGTGGGGGAGTGGGGGGGGGGGGGGGGGGGGGGGGAGAGAGAATACGAGGATGGAGGCCCCACCTTAAAGAAAAGAAAAAAAAAAGAAAAAAAAAAGAGAAAAAGAACAAGAAAAAAAAACGTGGCAATAAAAATGGAGGTAGGAGGACCCAGAAAAAAAAAGGATAAAGGACACGACGTGGGTAGGGAAGGAAAGGGGCATGCATATACATTTCCAACAACAAAGCAGTCTTCTTTACGACCGTCAGAACCTCCACATCTCCTTTCTGACCCAACCTTGTTACTGCAGCATTTCATGCCCACGCACCTGACGGCAGGCACAGACCCTGACAGTAGCGGTCAGCGCTTGCTAGCAGCACGCGACGTCGCAAGTTCTCACTTCTGGGAATAATGTTGATGACCAGGTACTACTCTTCAACCACCTACAACACCCTCCCCCTCCACATCATCCCCGTTCTCAACTTACTTTTCCTCCCTTCTTTCTCTAAACTGTCCCCCCTCTCTCTCTTCTCTCGCTCTTTCTCTCCCCCCCCCCTCTCTCTCTCCTCTCTCTCCCCCCTGTCTCTCTCCCTCTCATTCTTCAACCAGCTACAACGCCCTCCTCCTCCACATCACCCCCGTTCTCTTCTCAACTTACTTCTACCTTCTTTCTCTAAACTGCCCCTCTCTCTCTCTAGCTCTCTCTCTTCCCCCCCCTCTCTCTCTCCCTCTCTCTCCAACCATCTACAATGCCCTCCTCCCCCACATCATCCCCGTTCTCTTCTCAACTTATTTCCTCCCTTCTTTCTCTGAACTCTGTGTGTGTGTGTGTGTGTGTGTGTGTGTGTGTGTGTGTGTGTGTGTGTGTGTGTGTGTGTGTGTGTGTCCGTCCGTCCGTTCGTCTGTCTGTCTGTCTCCTTCCCTCCTTCCCTCTCTCTCTCTCATATTCCACTTTTCGCGCTCGCCAGTCATTTTCTCTGCGGCTCTTCTCCTATTCCTTCTGTCGCCCCATCTCATTGCCACTCAAAGCAGAAGTCTGAGGCGTCCTGACCTTGGATCAGCTGTGCTCTGCCTGGCTTATTATGCAGCGGACACCTGCGTGCTTCTCCTCTGGGTGAACAGATCGTGCACAACAGATCAGACGACACCTGCACGCTTCTCCTCTGGGTGAACAGATCGTGCACAACAGATCAGACGACACCTGCACGCTTCTCCTCTGGGTGAACAGATCGTGCGAAACAGATCAGACGACACCTGCACGCTTCTCCTCTAGGTGAACAGATCGTGCAAAACAGATCAGACGCTGTCATCTCTGTTTCCTTTTCCCTGACTGAAATGTGTTCCAAATGTGCTGCATCAGCAAATTACATACGCGTGACAGGCATGACGTCATGTTTTACATTACATGGCAGTCTCCTGTATTTTACATTTCCCGTTGAAAGTGATTGCTTTACTTCTCATAAAGTTCTGTTTTCAACTGACACGAGAGACTTTCATTTTGTCGCGGAAATCATGTTTCACTTTCGTAATCAACTACTATGATACATTACCTAGCTATATTTGACAAAGTAATATATATGAGGTTTATCTGTTTCTATACATTATAATAATAGTTAATTGTGTTTGCACCTCTGCTAGGCAGAAATTGTATGAAATGGTTTGATACTGATAGAATGCGACTTGCCCAGTATGTTACAGTATTAACAAGAAGTATCATTTAAACTGTCATCAGTGTATAGACTGGTCGCTGTAACTATCGAAATTCTGTGTGTGTGTGTGTGTGTGTGTGTGTGTGTGTGTGTGTGTGTGTGTGTGTGTGTGTGTACGTGTTTCCATCTTTTGGTAAAACAATGATAAAAGCAAACAAAAACGTTCAAAAACAGTTTGGCTACGCAAGCGATTGTAAATGCTGAGAAAATGCCAATGATAAACTTTGCAACACACATACGCAAAACGCACACGCACACCCACACACAATACGGGCGCGCGCGCACGCACGCACGCACACACAGACAACCAAAACGGGGTGATTACATAGACT
>CM065746.1:8361937-8379437 GCA_033310375.1 Conus canariensis
GGTAGTGGTGAATTATTTGGATGAGTGTGTGTGTGTGTGTGTGTGTGTGTGTGTGTGTGTGTGTGTGTGTGTGTGTGTGTGTGTCTGTGCGCGCGCGCGCTGCTGTAGTACTAGCCAGTGTCGGCGGTGGTAAATGACTGCGCGTATGCGTGTGCATATGTGCCCATGTGTGTGTGTGTGTGTGTGTGTGTGTGTGTGTGTGTGTGTGTGTGTATACATGCGTGTGTGCGTGCGTATGTGTGTGTGTGTTTGTGTGTGCGTGCGTGCGTGCGTGTGTGTGTGTGTGTGTGTGTGTGTGTGTGTGTGTGAATCAGTGTGGGTGTTTGTGTGAGGGGCGGGGGAAGGGGGTGACAAAGGCAGACAGAGAGACAGTCTAAAACATACATACACTCACATACACACGCGCGCGCGTTCGCACACACACACACACACACACACACACACACACACACACACACACCAAGACGACGAAGAACAAAACCAAAAACCAAGGAACTACCCCGATATGGGGAGTGCGCTCGAAGACTGTAAGGAGGGGGGAGGGACAGGGTAAATATGGTGGGGGTGGAGATTGGAAGAGGGAAGAACGGTGGACGAGGGGGAGGGGGGGAGGGGGGGGGAGCGTGTCTGGAGAGTTGAGCACTTGACACAATTTGCTTACACCCTACGATCAGCGTGAACACATCAACTTGGCAGGCACGACTGAGCAGCCTCCAGCCGGTGTCGCCTTTACGAGTTACACCCCTACTGCTTTATTCCCCAGGTGAACAAGTGACTGGACAAATTACGTACTCCGATACATATATATATATATATATATATATATATATATATATATATATATTATTAATGATAAATTAAAAAAAACAGAAGTTTAAAAAAAAGGAAAGAAAGAAACAGAAAAAAGTTTAGACAATGTAGATCTAGTTGCAAAGTGAGGCGACTGCAGGCGGAAATCTAAACAAATTTGAAAAATCATTGCTAAAGCTCCGCCCAAACCACGTTGACAAACGAATTACAAGACAAAACACGACGCATTTCGACCTCTTAGGTCTTCTTCAGGCAAGATACACAACACTCCGGACAACGAAAATGAACGGGCGATCACTTATCTCCATCCAGTTTGGCACATGATTGAATGCTCATCTTGCGCCAGTCTTGATCCAGTTTGTTTGAACCATGCAGTTTCTCATTCAACTTCTTTCCGGTTAAAATGCGCTTTTAACAATCGGTACACGCGAGATAACTGTCACCTTAAAGGTCGAAAGGTTAAACACGAAATCTTTTTCACATTTTGTTGGGTTGTTATTCTTGTCTCCAATGCGTTTACACTAAAAAAAAAATGATTATGTCATCTGATTGTTTATGGAAAACCCGCGGCATTCTCGCTCTCAGCTGCACTGTTCTATCTATCCATTCCCCAACCCCTTTCCACCTTCCCTACTCCTCTTCTCCCCCACCCCTCCTTTGTTTCTTCCTCTTCTTAACGCTTTTTTGTGGGCAGCTCTCGGGTACATCCCCCCCCCCCTCCCCCACTGATCAATCATTCATTACACCTGTGTGTGTGTGTGTGTGTGTGTGGGACTGCCTCACTGATGTATGCGGTATGCGTGCAAGCGCGGTAGCTCGTCACTCACAGCCTGACATGCATGTTCTGCGCATATCGTGTTGCCTACAAGGCGCATGCACCGTACACAATCACCCCCAGACATAGGAATCCAGACACAAAGGAATACCCCCCCCCCCCCACACACACACACACACACACATACACACACGATTCAGGGCAATATGCATTGAAACAGACACCTTAGAAATTGACTGGCAACACGCACACCGTTTTTCGCTGTCACTTTTGGTCCGTCCCAGCTGTCATTGCCCCCCATCAATCAAACTGAAAAACACACTGGGAAAGGCGGAATGCAAGTGGGCGGAGCCTACCTAACATGCTTCTAGGTTTGTGATCACAATGTAAGCCCCTCCCCAGTGAATCGTTTCTTTCCAGTCTTCTCTCTCTCTCTCTCTCGACCTCTCTCGACATTATACATTATAAGCCTATAACATGAAACTGTAGCTGGACTGCAGTTCTTCCTCAACATGAAGAATTTTCTTCCGTCCTCTTTCCTTAACTGTGTGAAGTCAATGGGACACCACACCCAAGAACAGTTCACCAGATTCCTCCAGTTCTGTCCCTTGTGCGCCAAGGCTTGCCAATAGTTTCACTGTCCTTTCTGCAATGTTAGTCCGTCGTTTTCTCTGTCATCTCTGCCGTCTTCTTCCCTTGGAGGGCAGCTTGAGCCAGACCACAGGACCTTAACATATTGCTACACCAAAATAGTTTCCTTCTCTTTAATTAATGTCGACAGATCTGCTTGATGGTTTGGCCCACTGGTTGGTGATCGTGATCGTCATAGCTGATGTTTTAGTATTTTGCAGGAACACCTCATGTTCATGAATTCTTTGCAGATCCTCTGAGAACATGGCCCATGTCTTGTTTACTTACAGGCAGAAGATGGACTATACCAGTGCATGCAGGAGCCTGGTTGTTTTATGGAGAAGTTCTCGTCCTTCCATGCAGATTTCAGTCTGGACAGTGCCTGATGGTCGCTGTGCTGCCTTCCAGATTAAATCCATCATTGGACAACGCTGAAGAAGTGAACTGTTCATACATCGGTAGTGATGACGATGATGGTGTTGGGGCTGGCCGCAGTCCTGGTCTTCTTTGGCGCTGATTTCCGTGCCGCAGTCACGCTGGTGTTTCATCTGGTCATTAAAGGAGCTTGACCAGCTCTTGTTCAGTACCTGTCAGACAGACCCCCACCGATACCATCTGCAAAGTGAAACTTTGTTATGATTCTACCGCAGTGCTGGCCATGTTAACACAATTCACAAGTGCGTCAGTCATGATGCGTTCCAGGGAAGTGTCAAAGTGTGGGAGACAGAAGGCGGCCCTGACGAACTCCAACTGAAGTAAGAAAGCGCTCCCCGACAGCACCCTGTATGAGTGCCGTACTGGTTTTGTTCGTTTTTGAGCATAGCTGTTGGGTGGTGTCAGCTCCCATAGCCGCTCTTGCTAGTCTCTGTCGAATGCCTTCTTGAAATCTATGAAGGCACAGTAGAGCTCCCTCTGGTGCTGGAGGCGTTTTTTTCCCCAATGGGTATGCAGGTTAAAGATATGTTCGATGGCACTTCCGCTGTTGCTGAATCCAGTTTTGTTGCTCAGCAGTAACAGTGTCTTCTCGCGACTGTCATCTATTCAGAATGATTTCCACCGTTATTTTGCTGGTACTGCTGATGAAAAAAAAAAAAAAAACGGATGGTGCAATAGCTCCGGCAGTGTTGGGAGATTTCTCTTCTTGTGAAGGGTGGCGATTAGTGATTAAGTCCATGGCGTGGGCCACTCCACAGTGTGCCTGATGTTTTGAAGAAAACCATCAAAGAGAAAAAGGAGAGAGAGAGAGAGAGAGAGAGAGAGAGAGAGAGAGAGACAGAGACAGAGACAGAGAGAATGATAATGACAAAATATTTACTGAACTAGGCCTTCTGCCCATGTCAGGAGGAGGGGTTCACACAGGGAAGTCATACTGTAGTACTATTCATAAGATGAACAAAATCAATCAATACATTCATTTGTGGAAAACTAAACGGACGAAAGATAAAACAAGAAGAAATGTAGCGAGGGGTTTGGAGGACTGGGGGAGCAAAAAAGAAGGAAGCAGGAGAGAGAGAGAGAGAGAGAGAGAGAGAGAGAGAGAGAGAGAGAGAGAGAGAGAGAGAGAGAATGATAGGGGGGGGGGGGGATCCAACCTGCTCACTGGTAAACAAAATTTAATGTTAATCACTGAACATCATATAGACGAATATTTCTGACAGTAAATGCTTCAGACAGGCGCAAGGCAAGCGACGTGCACATTCTAGAATCAGAAAGCAACAGGGTCAATTTGAACGCAGTTGGGTTGAAACAGTATGTGGGAAGAATGTAGATATCACGTATAACTTTATGTCGAGGACAAACCAGAATAAAATGTAATTCTGATTCTTCCAGGTTAGGACAAAATGGACAATTTGTATTTTCTTTTCTCTTAGAGTGTCTGTACCGATAAGGTTTTAACTGAGAGAGAGAGAGAGAGAGAGAGAGAGAGAGAGAGAGAGAGAGAGAATATGAAAGATATAGGCGAGCGTGGTGTCGGAAACATGTACCATCGCTGACGGGAAGCAAACCGAGAAAAAAAAAAAAAAGGGGGGGGGGGGGGGGGGGGGGGGGCGGGATTGTCTGCTGCGAACAATCTTCGCTAAAAACACACTAAACCGTTTCACTCTACAAAAAAAAAAAAAAAAAAAAAAAAAAAAAGAAGAAAGAAAAGACAAAAGAAAACAGGCAAAGGCACACCTCAGCACCAACGACTGGGTACCACTCCTGTCCAGCTCCATCCCTCCAACCCCCCCCCCCCCCCGCCCCCTCCCGGCTTCATTCATCTGCATTTCATTCCTCACCAATGCAGCGTCGGTTACAATGTCTCTTTCTGCACACGTGTCGGGTATTCCCGTGGTAAACTCAGAACTTCCGCGCAAGCTTCTGGCATTTCTATTGCAATTCATAACTCGTCCTGTCGTTCCGCGCATGTGTAGATAAATGGGAACGTTGAAATGGATGTCTGGCTTCATCAACTCCCTGACTTCTGTTTCCCTTCATCTGCCGGTTTCGCACAGTCTGAACTTTAAACAAGAGGCTGCAGTCCTCAAAATCGCCGTCGTCGTATTCATCATCATCATTATCATCATCATCATGATCATCATGATCATCATATCATCACCATCATCATTGTCATCATTATCATCTTCGTCGTTGTCATCATCATCATGATCATCATCACCGTTATTATCATCATCATCATCACCGTTATCATCATCATCATCCACCGTCATCTTCATCATCATCACTGTCATCATCATCATCATCATCATCGTCATCCTCCTCCTCCTCATCATCATCATCGTCATCCTCCTCCTCCTCCTCATCAACATCATCATCGTCATCCTCCTCCTTCTCCTCATCGTCATCATCATCATCATCATCAACATCAACAACATCATCATCGTCATCCTCCTCCTCCTCCTCCTCATCGTCATCAGGGCCTGCGATTCGGGTCAAACTCGCCTGATGGAGTCTCATGGTAAATGTCCACAGTGCTCATTTCCTTGTTTTCTTTCAAGTAAAAAAAAATCGTTCTTTTTTGTGGGGTTAACTTCGATTTTCAAACTGAAAAAAAAAAGACGTGAAAATCAGGCATGAATTTGTTCCTCGTCAGTTAGACAGACTTAAGCACTTAAAAGCTTCGTGCTCGTTAACGTCGGTGCTTGCCTCTCACGGCACCACGGTCGCACCTGCTATACCCGCATAACTGCGCGTGCATCCGTGCATTTGTCCGCGCACGCACTGACATGGTGCTGACAGACGCAGAAAACAAACCAAAAAAAATGGCGTGTCTAACCTGACGGCAGACAGAAACAAACAAGAGAAAATTCTTTCAATGTGAACGGGAAGGGCACTCTGAGAAAGCGGAGACCTGTTTGTCACACACACACGCATGTGTGTGTGTGTGTGTGTGTGTGTGTGTGTGTGTGTGTGTGTGTGTGTGTGTGTGTGTGTGTGTGCATGTGTGTGCGCATGCGTGTGCGCGCGTTTGTGTGTATGAGTGCGCGCATGTGTGTGAGCGTGTGTGTGTGTGTGTGTGTGTGTGTGTGTGTGTGTGTGTGTGTGTGTGTGTGTGCTCGTGTGTGTGCGTGTGCTATGCTGTATTGACAGTTATCGAGATGTTAACAGTAACTTCCCATTGTTCATATTCTGTTAAAACTGTGTACCCATTTTGCTGAAAGAATCCTATATTTGACCTTTGAATCGGAATTACTGCACGCATCTGCACGACGGTTCTGCAGCACACACCTGCGCAACGGATCTACGCCACGAATCTGCAGCACGCAAATGCACGACGGATATGCGGTACGAATCTGTACTACGGATGTGCACCACGGATCTGCAGCGCGCATCTGCACCACGAAACTGCACCACGGGTCCCACAGCACGCAACTGCAGCGCGGATGCCAAGCACGCATCTGCACCAGGGATCCGCAACACGCATCTGCACAGCGGATCCGCAACACGCATCTGCACCACAGAGCTGCAGGACGTATCCCCGCCCAGAATCTCCAGCACGCATCTGCACGACGGATCCGCCAGCAGCCATCTGCAGCACGGATCTGCAGCACGCGCGTGCAGCATGGGTCTTCACCGACATGACACAGACCATTCCATCTGCCGATCACCTTTCGCGAAACACGGTTCAGCACAGTGTGCGTCACCTTGCG
The DNA here is from genome assembly GCA_033310375.1 of Conus canariensis. NCBI lineage: Eukaryota > Metazoa > Mollusca > Gastropoda > Neogastropoda > Conidae > Conus > Conus canariensis. The sequence goes on from CM065746.1 coordinate 8,368,304, forward strand.
TACGGATAAACAGACAAACAAACCGATGTGGGTGAACACATGACCCTTCGCTGCAAGGGATCCAGACACCACAGAAACTGATGAGCGTTGGGCACATGCCATTCCCATGTACGTTTCATTCCTTGCAAATCATCATCGCACGCATTCCACACACACACACGCACACGCACACACACACGCACGCACGCACGCACCCAAACAGCGAGAGAGACACAGACAGATAGAGAGACAGAGAGAGACGTGCAGGCAGACTCATACACACACGCGCGCGCGCGCGCGCGCGCGCACACACACACACACACACACACACACACACACACATACACGCACACTTGCACGCACGTGCACAGAGACGCCCGCGCGCACACTCATTACTCCCCCCCCCTCCACACACACACACACACACACACACACACACACACACACACACACACACACACACACGCACACACACACACAAGTGCATTCGTGCTGAAAGCAGAAAGATGCGGCCTGAATATTTTATTGTATCTTTTTTCTTTTTCTTTTGGTCTACGTACCCACCCCCACCCTCTCTTTCTCCCTCTCTCTCTACTGTGAATCACGCGCACGCACGCACGCACGCACGCACGCACGCACGCACGCACGCACGCACGCACACACACACACACACACACACATTCAATACACACAAATGTGCACACTGACTGACTGACTGACTGACTGAAACCATTTACTGTCAGATTAACATATTGTTGTACTGACATTTAAAAGCATAAAAATAATCAATTAATGAAAAGCCAAAATAATACAAGTAACATCTGAATGATACAAACATCATAAAGGAAACTAAACAGGGAAACATTTAACATTTACAAATAAAATAATACAATCGGAAATTGTAACTGCAAACGAATTGCATCTTAACTGTACTGAAAATTAAAAACCTCTCTCTCTCTCTCTCTCTCTTACACACACACACACAGATCACCACCACCCACAACACACACACACGCACACACACACACACACCGCGCGCACGCACGCACGCACACACACACACACACACGCACGCGCACACGCACGCACACGCACACACACACACACACACACATACACACACACACACGTGCTTGCATGCACGTCGTCTCAGTCCGTTAATCACAAGCATGTCCCCGAAGAAAAACAACAACAACAACAACAACGACACCGCCACCGCCACCACCAACAACGACAACAACAACAACAACAACAACAACAAGCCAGCCTCGTCACTGGCTGGTTCTGAGGGTTGCCAACCTTATCACCGTCTGGCATCAGGCAGGAATGTGAAACGTTCTGGCGGTTGTTGGCTGTCATTGTGTCGGCTGGTATTGTTCGTCGTCGTGGTCGTCGTCAGTTGTTGCTGTAGTTGTTTTACACCCAATCAACTGGGGGAGAGGCAAGGGGGCGCTGCGGGGAAGGGGTGGTGGGGTTGCATCCTCCACCACCACCCCCCCCCCTCCCCCGACCCCTCTCCCTGTTTGCCAGGATGTCTGGAGCAACAAGCCAACGCCATAAAGTGCGTCCCCCACCTTCCGCTTCACACCCCCAAGATGGCCTCTCGCTTCCATTCCCCCCTCCCCACCCCACCCCCTTTCACCCAAGCCCCCAGTCCCCTTTCCCCTACGCCTCCCACGCCCACCCTTCCCATCCTTACAACACCCTGTCTCCAGAAACCGTAGGTATTGTTTGCAAGGGAACGAAAATAAACTATTCACCATTAAAAACAAAAAGAAAAAAAAACATGAACACACACACACACACACACAAGACCATACAAGCATGCGCGCGCGCGCGCGCGCACACACACACACACACACACACACACACACACACACACACACACACACACACTCAATAACATATACACACGCGAACCATACACTTCCATACACACACGCGCGCGCGCACGCGCACACACACATGCATGCACGCACACCCACAAACATAACTATAAAGAATCCATGCACAAGCTAATCAGCAATGAAGGGAAAGAGGGATCGGGGGTACGCACAGCTCGTCAGACGGGGAAAATCCTTCCGATACGCTTTGCATATTCAAAAAGACCACGTGATCCTTTCTTCCATGACCTTTGACACCGTGACACATGCCAGGCAAAGAAAGCTGCAGCTGCTGCAGCAGAATGCCAATGGACATAGGACAGGTTCCCCCAGACTCTGGAAGTGACGTAATGACAGGTTCCCCCAGACTCTGGAAGTGAGTCTGTCCTAGGACCCAGCTTGGAGGATCAGCACAATGCATGCAGAGAAAGAGGAGACAGGACTGGACAGCACAAACTGCAGTTAGGCACTGAATCAAAGCTCAACTGTATTTCATTTTTTTTTCTTTTTTTTTTCAAGTTGTTAGTACCAGCTTTTGTACATGAGATGTCAATTTGGTTTGAATGAAACGAAAAATATGTTTTTGTTTTTTTTTAATTTAAGATATCAGTAAAACGCACTTCTTGCACACTCAAAAAAAACAAAACAAAACAAAACAAAACAAAAGAAAACACGACGCTATTAGTTTCGATCCAGGAGATCCGTTTCTTTCTGCTGAGCACGGAAATCATGGCGCAACTTCCAGACTGTGTTCGTGCTCCTCAGCTGTAGTTGCTATACGTGCATGAGTTGTTTGGTCAAGGACGTCAAGAGAGTATCCGTTGTTTTGACTTCTTCGTGTCTGCTTAGTACCAGCGCCCAGACACTGCCTCAGGCCACGCGCCACAATTAGAATTTTGCACTGAAACCCTGTAATTTTATCATCCACGGAATTTTGCACTAAAACACTGTAATTTTATCATCCATGGAATTTTGCACCAAAACACTAATTTTATCATCCATGGAATTTTGCACCAAAACACTAATTTTATCATCCATGGAATTTTGCACCCAAACACTGTAATGTTATCATCCATGGAATTTTGCACTAAAACCCTGTAATGTTATCATCCATGGAATTTTGCACTAAAACCCTGTGATGTTATCATCCATGGAATTTTGCACTAAAACCCTGTGATGTTATCATGCATGGAATTTTGCACTAAAACCCTGTGATGTTATCATGCATGGAATTTTGCACTAAAACCCTGTGATGTTATCATGCATGGAATTTTGCACTAAAACCCTGTGATTTTATCATTCATGAAATTTTGCACTAAAACCCTGTGATTTTATCATGCGTGGAATTTTGCACTAAAACCCTGTGATGTTATCATGCATGGAATTTTGCACTAAAACCCTGTGATGTTATCATGCATGGAATTTTGCACTAAAACCCTGTGATTTTATCATGCATGGAATTTTGCACTAAAACCCTGTGATTTTATCATCCGTGGAATTTTGCACTAAAACACTGTAATTTTATCATGCATGGAATTTTGCACTAAAACACTGTAATTTTATCATGCATGGAATTTTGCTCTAAAACACTAATTTTATCATCCATGGAATTTTGCAAGAAAACACTGTGATTTTATCATCCATGGAATTTTGCACTAAAACACTGTAATGTTATCATCCATGGAATTTTGCACTAACACACTGTAATTTTATCATCCCTGGAATTTTGCACTAAAGCACTGTAATTTTAGCATCCATGGAAGCGTTTTAAGGCCTACCATAAATTTGAGCCAGCCATTAAACTGAAACTGATAACTGATCAAAAGAACAACTCCCCACGAATTATTTCCCTTGTTTTGGAGGATCTTCACGAAATGAAATCACAATCCATCTTCAAATACATGACCTTCCCCTTACTTGACACACATTTCAGGCCTGAACTCACCCATGACCTTACATTTACGCCGGCTCCAAGCGGCCCAAAATAATCCCATCCCTTCGATTTTGATCTGTCTGACTGGAACCACCTCGCTTGTAGGCTACCTCGATGGCCATGTGAAAGAAAATGGGGAGAATCAACTTTCAGACACAATAAAATTTTCAAAACCATGTCATGGCGCCTGTCTATAAATAGTCGACTCCTTACGCAAGGCCTTGGCGCGTTCATTTTTTTTTTTGGGGGGGTGTGCAGCCACAGGGCAGCCAGAGAAAGTGGACAAACAACACTGTTGAGCGGACCGAGCAGAGTGTTTCCACATCCCAGGTCCTTGACCCCCCCCCCCCCCCCCCCCCTCCTCCGAACCGTCAACAGAGGGGAGACAACTGGCGCGGCGTTCATTACCGCAGTGCTGCCGCTACACTATGGACACATAGTCGCGTCAAAAAGTGGCAACAATTGTCAGTTTACCTCAACAAAACAGCCAGGAAAATAGCTGCTGTCTCAGAAACCCGTCAAACTAACGAGTAGAGAGTATCAGAACTATTGTCCGTAAGATGACAACCATTTTCCATGAGATCGCAAACCGTTTTCCCTGTTTCCCTTGGGGGTTATAACTTCTTTTTTGTTGTTGTTTTTTTTTGTTGCACGTTTTGCCTTCCGGATCACAATGGTATTTTTTTGTTTTGTTTTTTTGTTTTTGTGCTCATTTTCCTTACAGCAATGACTATTCTCTCTAAACTGCAAACACAGAGAAACGAGTTATGACCTCTGATTTCCCTGACAAGCGCATTCGCCTTGTTATCATTAGTATTACTGTTCGCACTTCCCGCTTGAACAGGGAAAACGTTTGTGATACCCTGTACCGCAACAACCTGCCACCGTTTTCGCTGTCTTCCATATGGATAAAAACTATTTTCCACGGAGAAAAAAGGGGACGAAGTTGTGAGCCTAAGTGATAACGATGATGATAACGGGTTTCGTCGGGAAAACACGGGATACGGCGGTGATCCTGCAGGCAAACAGAGAAAGCAGTTATTTCCCCTAAAGAAAACAGCACGGCGGTGATCCTCACAGGAAACAGCCATTCTCCTAAAGAAAACAGCACGGCGGTGATCCTCACAGGAAACACAGGAAACAGCCATTCTCCTAAAGAAAACAGCACGGCGGTGATCCTCACAGGAAACACAGCAAACAGCCATTCTCCTAAAGAAAACAGCACGGCGGTGATCCTCACAGGAAACACAGCAAACAGCCATTCTCCTAAAGAAAACAGCACGGCGGTAATCCTCACAGGAAACACAGCAAACAGCCATTCTCCTAAAGAAAACAGCACGGCGGTGATCCTCACAGGAAACACAGCAAACAGCCATTCTCCTAAAGAAAACAGCACGGCGGTGATCCTCACAGGAAACACAGCAAACAGCCATTCTCCTAAAGAAAACAGCACAGCGGTGATCCTTAAACCAAACAGAGCAAACAGACATTCTCCTAAAGAAAACAGCACGGACGTCGGTGATCCTCAAAGCAAACAGCAAACAGCCATTCTCCTAAAGAAAACAGCACAGCGGTGATCCTTAAACCAAACAGACATTCTCCTAGAGAAAAGAGCACGTCGGTGATCCTTAAACCAAACAGAGCAAACAGACATTCTAAAGAAAACAGCTGTGATCCTCGGAGATAACCGAACGACACTGTGTTGTTGAACAACAATGGTTGTTTTCGTCGGGAAAACAGGTGCTATGGACGTGATAAGCTCGTGTACCCCCCCCCCCCCCCCCCCCAAAGGCTCAGAGAACAGTGCGGGGGGTAGAGGACAATAATCATTACAAACACAGTCAAAACCCAATGACAACCGGACACACAGGACGACTGCACTCTTACGCTGTTGATTTTCAGGAAGCGAGAAGAGATTTTTACAAGTGAAGAACATTTTGTTACAGAATTATTCAGCGTGAAGGTGTGGGTGGGATTGGGACTTGGTGGAAAGGAGGGGAGGAGAGGGGGGGGGGGGGGGGAGCGCAGGCGCCTAATCCACACCCTGCAATGTTTTCCTGGTGACGTGTCTGTATTACGTTTCTTTTGATTTTAAAAAAAAAAAAAAAGAAAAAAAGAAAAAGAAAAAAAACCAAACCCTACGCAAACAAAGAAACGATTTCCGGAATGCGCTTGTTAAGGCTGCCATCATATTTCTGGTTACCTTGGCTGCAGAGAGAGCGTTCAACAGCGCCTCTGTCTGTCTGTCTGTCCGTAAACAATATTACGTAAAAACGAATGGAGCGATTTTTACGACACTTCGTGTGTGTGTGTGTGTGTGTGTGTCGTGGTGGGGGGGGGGGGGGGGGGGGGGGGGGCGCGGCCCGAGGACGATTCTGTTCAGTGTAGAGGGAATCAGCGGTGCTGGATCAGGTTTAAAGTGTGGGTCCAGTCCCCATCAGCAATATGACGCGCAGACAATTTTCCAACCGATTTTTAACCACATTGGACGTAAAGATGAAACGTGGCCCAAGGAAGTTGCCAGTCTGGTGCCGATCCATGGTGGAGATCAAAGGGCGAATCCGTGATGAAGATCCGAATCACAATCATGGGTCCAGGATCCGTTCGACCTCGGCGGAGGTCCGCGCTCCCTCCTGCATGCCACCCTCCCCTTCCCCTCCCCTCCTTTCTCTCGGAATCTGGTTGAAGACGGGAATGAGCAAGAAAATGGTGAGGGAAAGGGAAAGGGGCGGGGGAGCGCTCCGCATGACCTGGAATCCACGTTCTACCTGATATGTCACCTGTGACGGAAGATCTATGGTCAGAGTGAGAGACTCTACCTTGAAGACGGAAAAGGAGAGGGGGGAAAAAAAACCGCCGTGTGGGGCTGGGTGATCATAGAGGGGAGGGGACAGGGGGGAGGGGGTAGGGGGGAATGAACGTACCTCATTACCAATTTTAGGGTGATCAGAGATCTACGGGCATTTTTTTTTCTTTTTCATTAAGAGTCATCCTCGCGCTAGGGCTATGCAGAGTAGGGGTGCGTCCTCTGGTTGGTGGATTGGGGATCCTTCAAGCCTTGCGCTTGCGGGGGGGGGGGGGGGGGGGGGGGGGGGGGGGGGAGATGGGGGGGGGGGGGGTTTGCACCGGATAATACGGAAGAAGGTGTCGGAGAAGGAAAACTTGGGAGTCCACACCGGCACTGTCTGGTGTACGTTAGCCCTGTATTAACGGGGTCACCAGACTACCAGGCGCTGCTCTGAAGTCGTAATGTGTCGGCTGAGGTCAGCGAGCAGACCTCCTGCAGAGTCACAAGCACAGGAGAAGACCACACACTACGGATCTCACCCAATATGGCCGTGGCCGGGAACGCGAAAGAAAGAAAGAAAAGAGTCATCTGTCATGGATGTATATGCTCTCCCAAGATACACATGCAAATATGGTGTATATATGGTGCGTCCACAGCCAGTAGGCCTATACGAACGCGGGTGGCACACACTTGTTCCTGCATCGAAGATAATGACGTATGTCTGTGACGCATAACCAGAATGTCGCATTTCATGACGTCAAATAACATTGCATTTAGGTTTACGAGCCTTTAAGCCTGCTCTGTTTGGTTTTTCAGTCAAAGTAAATCCATTACTGGAGGGTGCACTGCTGCACGGAACTGGCTAACTCCTTTTACTTCATAATGTGGGAATTTGTTTTGAAGCAATATTCTTTCCAGTGCTAACTGCACGCGTGCTTGAAATCACTGAGTGCTCCTGCAGTTAAAATAGGTAAAGAATTCAAAACGTTAATTATTCTGTTTGTTAAAGAGAAAAAACAGTGTGCTTACAAATTAGTGCGAACAAACGGTTTAAATCATCACATAAAAAAACAAAGCATCGTTAGTTTCAGTACCGTAGTAGCTATGTAGAATTTTAAAGGTTTATATCATTTCACTTCTTACTCTTCGAAATTCTACACTTGGCACTGAAATAAAGACATCTAACCTTTCTGTATACCTTGAGTGACGCGATCCAATGATTCGATTATAGGAGAGCTCAAAGAGAACGAACACGGGTGATGATTCTCCAATAAAGAGACATATGCTAATCGATGTTCCAATAAAGAGACACATGCTAATCGATGTTCCTGTCCTCACTATTGTTAGTTATTTCGTCCACGTCGTCAATCCCCCTCCACGTCTTTTTACAGACACGTCATTTTAACATAGTGAAAATCAGTTTGTGGCTGGTTAGGCTAATTTTCCCTTTCGGAGCCTTAAGTAAATATTTCATTGCAGCCGAAAATATTCGTCATATTTATTACTAAAGGTAGTAGTAAATCCTCTCAATTTTTCAGAACATTTTCATCATTATCATTATTATTACTGCTATCATTATTTTCATAATTCCTATTTTAACTCGCATTGTCCCCTTCCCAACGGCCTCGTTTTCATTCAACGCCCATCTTGCGCCGAATTGGAGAAGATAAGTGATTGCTCGTTCTTCGTTTTCAGTGTCCTGAATGTTGTTTTCTTTTGCCTGAAGATGACTTAAGCGGTCAAAACGCGTCGTGTTTTGTCTTGTGATTTGTTCGTTCTCTTTTTTTTTCTGGTGGATTCATCATAAACTTTTCTTTTTCAACAAAAAAAGTGTGTGTCAATTTACGCCTACAGTCACCTCACTTTAAAACGAAATATTCGAATCACTATGCTTTGGAAGTAAATGAGTGAAATTTCGAACGAAAGAATTGCTGGAATCGATTTTGTCACAGCCTTTCAAAAACAGTTCTAAGCTCAACGTGTATCAGCATATCTCAACCGAGCAGCAGCCAGCAGTACTTTTGCTAGATCTGTTCCCTCTCATGAATGAGAGAGAGAGAGAGAGAGAGAGAGAGAGAGAGAGAGAGGGGGGGGGGGGAAGGGGGGTCAAACTTCAGTAAAAGTCAGTTTAATAGTTTGTCGTAACTCTGCAAAGTAGGTCGTGAATCACAAGCTTCACTTTCAAAGAGAAACGATGGTTCGTCATCAATTCGCGATCTAGGTTCGCGAACCAGTGTTTCATTGGAATAATAAACTAAAGGCCTTGGGGAGGACCGTTTGATTTGGACTGAGGTCTTCATTCTCCCGTGCGCCTTTTCTTTTTCTTTCTTTCTTTTTTTTCTTTTTTTTTTTTTTCTTTTTTTTTTCTCCATCGATTATTTTTCTTCGTTGTCAATCTGAGCGCAATCTGGGGATGAGCATTTAGTGCATTCTGGATGTTTACGACGTCTGAGAAAGACTTGCTTGTCCAAAACGTACGTGTCTGTTCTGTATGGCGTGTTGAGGAAGACTTGCTTGTCCAAAACGTACTTGTCTGTTCTGTATGGCGTGTTGAGGAAGACTTGCTTGTCCAAAACTTACTTTTCTGTTCTGTATGGCGTGTTGAGGAAGACTTGCTTGTCCAAAACGTACTTGTCTGTTCTGTACGGCGTGTTGAGGAAGACTTGCTTGTCCAAAACGAACTTGTCTGTTCTGTATGGCGTGTTAAGGAAGACTTGCTTGTCCAAAACGTACTTGTCTGTTCTGTATGGCGTGTTGAGGAAGACTTGCTTGTCCAAAACGTACTTGTCTGTTCTGTATGGCGTGTTGAGGAAGACTTGCTTGTCCAAAACGAACTTGTCTGTTCTGTATGGCGTGTTGAGGAAGACTTGCTTGTCCAAAACGAACTTGTCTGTTCTGTGTGGCGTGTTAAGGAAGACTTGCTTGTCCAAAACGTACTTGTCTGTTCTGTACGGCGTGTTGAGGAAGACTTGCTTGTCCAAAACGAACTTGTCTGTTCTGTGTGGCGTATTGAGGAAGACTTGCTTGTCCAAAACGTACTTGTCTGTTCTGTACGGCGTGTTGAGGAAGACTTGCTTGTCCAAAACGAACTTGTCTGTTCTGTATGGCGTATTGAGGAAGCGGTACTTCGCACCCTGTTTAGTGTGCTTGTTTATATTATGCCTTGTTTTGTTCACCCTGTTTAGTGTGCTTGTTTATATTATGCCTTGTTTTGTTCACCCTGTTTAGTGTGCTTGTTTATATTATGCCTTGTTTTGTTCACCCTGTTTAGTGTGCTTGTTTATATTATGCCTTGTTTTGTTCACCCTGTTTAGTGTGCTTGTTTATATTATGCCTTGTTTTGTTCACCCTGTTTAGTGTGCTTGTTTATATTATGCCTTGTTTTGTTCACCCTGTTTAGTGTGCTTGTTTATATCATGCCTTGTTTTCTTCAGTAATACTTCAATTTTTTTTTTCTTTCCTTCACTTTTTAACTTTTTTTTTTTTTTTTTTTAAACTCAGAAATGCTGAAAATAGTAATTTTGTGTTGGAGATGAAAACAGGGAACTCAATTATAGGAGAAAAAACAAAAAAGAATAAATATGGCATGTTTAGCAGCTGTGCCATGTTCCGCGAAGAACAAGACGACATGACGGCCATGTCTGTTAGACCTGTAAATAATGTCATGAGACACTCCTGGGCCGTTTCTCAAGTCCGTTTTGCAGGTGGTACTTAGAAAAAATGAAACGTTCATCTACGTCTAGATTGGTGATGACGCATTCACTGAGGAAGCCAGAAATGCTTACACACACGCGCGCGCGCATGCATACACACACACACATACACGCGCGCATGCGCGCGCGCACGCGCGCGCACACACACACACACACACAGAGGCATGCACGCACGCGCGCGCGCGCGCGCGCGCGCGCGCACACACACACACACACACACACACACACACAATCCGTCTAATATCACTTTTAGTGAACAGACGTTAAACAGACTAACAACAAGAACGCACACGATGCACTCTCTCTCTCTCTCTCTCTCTCTCTCTCTCTCTCTCTCTCTCTCTCTCTCTCTCTCTCTCAGACAGAGCCCCCCCGACTCTCTGGGTGCCATTCAAACACGTACTGCACGCGAGTTCTTTCAAGAGCGGCTTTCCAAGAATGAAGATGGAGGACGTCAGACAGAGAGAGAGAGAGAGAGAGAGAGAGAGAGAGAGAGAGAGAGAGAGAGGGTGGGGGAGAGAGGGGAGGGGACGGGGAGGCGGTGGGGAAGGAAGGGAAGGGGGAGCAGGGGGAGAGAACCCCTGCCATTCAGAGGCCTGGCAGTGCACTCCCTTTTCCTGTTCGCCCTGGCAGCGAGTCAACTATGTGGTTTCCACCTCACCCCATCTCTCCCTGCTGCTGTTGCTTGCACAAATGTATACAGCCTTTTTTGTCTGTTGTCTGTCCTTCTGCCTGTCTGCGCTCTGCCTTCCGTCTGTCTGTCTGTCTGTCTGTCTGTCTGTCTGATTTCTACCGTCCATCTGCGTATCTGTGCCGCTGTTGCTTGCACGAATGTATA
>CM065746.1:8389437-8394437 GCA_033310375.1 Conus canariensis
CCTGACGGGGGAGTGGAGGAGGGGTGGGGGGGGATGCAATCAGAACGCTGGATAACCGAGCCACATTTGACTTCCTCTCCACCCCCTTTCTTGTGTGCCTTTTCCCTCTGATACCACCCTTCTAATATCCCTCTTCTGTGTGCCTTCCCTGATCCCTTCTATATCCCTCTTTCGTGTGCCTTTCTCCCTGATCCCCCTTCTAATATCCCTCTTTCTGTGTGCCTTTCTCCCTGATCCCCCTTCTAATATCCCTCTTTCGTGTGCCTTTCTCCCTGATCCCCCTTCTAATATCCCTCTTTCTGTGTGCCTTTCTCCCTGATCCCCTTCTAATATCCCTCTTTCTGTGTGCCTTTTCCCTGATCCCCCTTCTAATATCCCTCTTTCTGTGTGCCTTTCTCCCTGATCCCCCTTCTAATATCCCTCTTTCTGTGTGCCTTTCTCCCTGATCCCCCTTCTAATATCCCTCTTTCTGTGTGCCTTTCTCCCTGATCCCCCTTCTAATATCCCTCTTTCTGTGTGCCTTTTCCCCTGATCCCCCTTCTAATATCCCTCTTTCTGTGTGCCTTTCTCCCTGATCCCCCTTCTAATATCCCTCTTTCTGTGTGCCTTTTCTCCTGATCCCCCTTCTAATATCCCTCTTTCTGTGTGCCTTTCTCCCTGATCCCCCTTCTAATATCCCTCTTTCTGTGTGCCTTTCTCCCTGATCCCCCTTCTAATATCCCTCTTTCTGTGTGCCTTTCTCCCTGATCCCCCTTCTAATATCCCTCTTTCTGTGTGCCTTTCTCCCTGATCCCCCTTCTAATATCCCTCTTTCTGTGTGCCTTTTCTCCCTGATCCCCCTTCTTAATATCCCTCTTTCTGTGTGCCTTTCTCCCTGATCCCCCTTCTAATATCCCTCTTTCTGTGTGCCTTTCTCCCTGATCCCCCTTCTAATATCCCTCTTTCTGTGTGCCTTTCTCCCTGATCCCCCTTCTAATATCCCTCTTTCTGTGTGCCTTTCTCCCTGATCCCCCTTCTAATATCCCTCTTTCGTGTGCTTCCTTTATCCCCTGATCCCCTCCCCTTCTAATATCCCTCTTTCTGTGTGCCTTTCTCCCTGATCCCCCTTCTAATATCCCTCTTTCCCGTGTGCCTTTCTCCCTGATCCCCCTTCTAATATCCCTCTTTCCGTGTGCCTTTCTCCCTGATCCCCCTTCTAATATCCCTCTTTCTGTGTGCCTTTCTCCCTGATCCCCCTTCTAATATCCCTCTTTCCGTGTGCCTTTCTCCCTGATCCCCCTTCTAATATCCTCTCTTCCTTTCTTTCCGTGTGCCTTTCTCCCTGATCCCCCTTCTAATATCCCTCTTTCCGTGTGCCTTTCTCCCTGATCCCCCTTCTAATATCCCTCTTTCCGTGTGCCTTTCTCCTGATCCCCTTCTAATATCCCTCTTTCCGTGTGCCTTTCTCCCTGATCCCCCTTCTAATATCCCTCTTTCCGTGTGCCTTTCTCCCTGATCCCCCTTCTAATATCCCTCTTTCCGTGTGCCTTTCTCCCTGATCCCCCTTCTAATATCCCTCTTTCCGTGTGCCTTTCTCCCTGATCCCCCTTCTAATATCCCTCTTTCCGTGTGCCTTTCTCCCTGATCCCCCTTCTAATATCCCTATCATCCCAGTCTCTTCCAACACTCACCGCCACCCTCTTTTTCCTCTCTTACTCTCTTCCGAGTACCCGAATTGGTCTGGTAGTGAGGGCGTGTGCGTGTGTAGGTAGGTAGGAAGGTGGGCAGGTAGGTAGGTGGGTAGGTAGGTTGGTAGGTGGGTGGGTGGGTGGACGACAGGTGGGTGGGTAGGAAGGTGAGTAGGTAGGTAGATAGGTGCGTGGGTAGGTAGGTTGGTAGGTATGTAGGTAGGTAGGTGGGTGGGTATGTATGTATGTATGTATGTAGGTAGGTAGGTAGGTAGGTAGGTAGGAAGTAGATAGGTAGGCAGGCAGGCAGGCAAGTACACAGATTCCTCTGAACGTGGGACATCAGATGCTTAACCGATGCTCTTGAAAATGATGGAAACGTTTTCAATCAAACCGGCACCTGGTCCTAACCAGTTTTCGCAAGGTCGGATACGGAACTCGATCACGATCATGTTCATGATCAAGACGCTTCCAACAATCTGCTTTGATGGACTTGCACTGCCGAAATGATTTGACGCCAGCAAGTATTCACAAATGAAAACGGTCCGGAGGATGTTCTGAAGATTCGCAATAGAAAATCGCAACGTTTTGGTCGTGCACCGTCTAAGGGACTTGTAGACCAATTATGTCATATTATTAGTATCGTAAACGTACGTCAGTCTTGACTTCATAAGAAGAGAATGACGTCATCCGCCAATGACTGACAGAGGAGCAGCAAAATAACAACAGACCTCTATTTATTTCTGATACTCGGGACTTTATAGCTACCGATTGCACATTCTTCAGGTCTGATGACATCAAAGGAAAGACAACTAAATACGTATAGATAATGACGTATATAAGTCATTATCTATACGTATTTATTTGTCTGTCATTTAATGCCATCAGTCTCGAAGACGGTCTACAACCGAAATGTTGATGATTTTTTTCTTTTTTTATTTTCCATTGCAAATCTTCAGAACATCCTCAAAGATAGTTTGTCTTTGTGAAAAAGAAGGTCAGCAGTCAAGGTTTTTTTGTGTTTATATAATTCAGCAAGTCTTCAGCTTATCCCTCACTCAAAATATTTACTTCGACACTGAAAGTGGTTTAGGTCAAGGTCTACGCTCACTTTCTGACAGCTCCAAACCGATGCAAATCATGTACACCAAAACCTCTCTACCGTCACACATTAGGACGAGGCGAATATCCATCGGCTGTGCACAACAGCCGCACAGGCAAAGTGCCGTCTGTATCAACTGATTTATTTCAGTTCTTCATAGCCTGCCAGCCCGGGTTGGTGCCGGGCGCACATGAAAATGCCGGAGTGGCGGCAGTTCAACCAAAAGAAAAGGTCATTCTTGTACTCTACCCTGCAGATCTCCAAAATGTCCGGTTCAACTTCCTTGAGCTACGACATGTCTTTTAACTTTCGAAATTTCAGATTAAAAACAAAAAGTGACACGAACAAAAATCTCCTCTATCCCACCTCCTATCTTCCAGCACTCTGCGCAGATCTTAAAACACAGTAAATGCATACAAAACCAAAATAGTTCAAACAAACGAAAAGAAAACGAAAAAGAAAGAAAACCAACCGCATCTTCGTCCCTCTCACCTCAGGTCTGGTCCACACAAAGGCTGACTGTATCTTCCACCACCACCCTCCCCTACTCTCAAATCTACTCCCCCTATCCCCATCCTTGTCGCCCCATCTACCCGTCTACTCTCCCATTAACCCCCTTTTCCCCGTCAAATAATGAGCAGATAACTCGCTGCTCTATCAGTTTCTCAAAGACACCGTTGAAATCCGCTAACTGAGCGGAGTGTGAACAGTCTTATCGGTTGAGTCTGACACTCCATTCCCCCACCCACGCCACCCCCCATCCCATCTCACTCATCTCTGTCTCTCTTGTCTCATTCTGTCTGTATGTCCGTCTCCTCTCTCTCCCCTCTCTCTCTCCTCACACACACTCTCTCTCTCTATCTCCCCCCTCTCTCTCCCTCTCTTCTCTCTCCCCTCTCTTTCCTTTCTCCTCTCTCTCTCTTCCTCCCTCCTCTCTTTCCTCTCCCCCTCTCCTTTCCTCTCTCCTCTCTCTCCCCCCTTCTCTCTCTTTCCCTCCCCTCTCTCTCTCCTCCCCCTCTCTTTCTCTCCCCTCTCTCTTCCCCCTCTCTCTCTTTCCTCTCCCTCTCTTCTTCCTCTCCCCGTCTCTCTCCCCCTCTCTCTCTCTTTCCTCTCCCCTCTCTCTCCCCTTCTCTCTCTTTCTCCCTATCAGCTCCACCATCTCCTCTCTCTCTCTTTTTCTCTCCGTCTCCGTCCCCTCCTCTCTCTCTCTGTTCTCTCTCTGTTGTCTCTCTCTGTTCTCACCTCGTCTGTGTGTTTTGTGTCTTGTTGTCTTGTGTGTGTGTGTGTGTGTGTGTGTGTGTGTGTTGTGGTGGGTTGCTGTGTCTGTTGTGTGTGTGTGTATCTCTATCTCTGTCTCTGTCTCTCTCTCTCTCTTAGGACTTTTATTCAATTAAGGCCATAGCCCCATTTGAAGGGGGTAGATTCACATATACTAAACAATAATAAACAAAGCAAAGTCAAAACAAATAACAAATACCAACACCCTGACGTTTTTACATAGGTCAGTTAAGTAGTTATACAGATGAGCAGGATTTTTCAGACTCTGCTGTCAAATTTGCGCGTCTGTGGAAAACCTTACACAGATATAAAGGCAGGTTCTTCATAATGTGTTCGTTCAGATTTGACATGAGTACAGATGCACGGAACAGACATGGGTGTGCATAAAACTTACGAGGAGTATGTCTATTTTTCAGGTCACTGAGAGCAGGATAACAAAGTAAAATCTGCATTTCATACTCCTTTGCACTTTGACGCATGGGACATGTAAAATCGTTTACTGTATGCTCCTTTTTTTTTTATATCGGTTGTGATGTATTATCATGTCAGTGACCCCTAGTCAGAACGTCGTCAAATGCCGCTTAATGTGTCTGTCTACATCTAGTCGAAAATAGCTTTCACAGTTTCTAGAGGATTTAAAAGTACTGTACCAAGGGAATCTTTCACTTCGCTGTATATGATCTTTCCAGTTTCGCCACCAACAATCAGTCAGCCTTTGACGAAATTCATTCAGGAATCTCTTTACATCTTGCACTCCCTGATTTAACCGTAACAACTCAAACCCGTTTTGACATAACATTTCACCAACATTCGTGACCCATGTTTGTTGGCCCTTGGAATCCACATTTAACAACATCCTCTAAGCTGTTTGCGGCAACCTACTTTGGTCCGTAACAAAAGCAACAGTCCTCCAAAGGGAAGAGAACAGTATAGAAAATCACAATGCCACTCTT
>CM065746.1:8399437-8406937 GCA_033310375.1 Conus canariensis
ATGTGTGTGCGCACACGTGTGTGTGTGTGTGTGTGTGTGTGTGTGTGTGTGTGTGTGTTGCGCGCGCGCGCACGTGTGTGTGTGTGTGTGTGTGTGTGTGTGTGTGTGTGTTTGCGTGAATGTGCGCGCGCATATGTGTGTGTGTGTGTGTGCGCGCATGTGTGCCTGCGTGTGCGTGCGCGCGTGTGTGGGTGTGCAGAAGTGCATGTATATGTGTGTGTGATTTGTGGGTTTCTGTGAGCATACACACGTATCTGCATATGTATGTTTACAAATATGTGTGTATGTGTGTGTGTCTTTGTATGTGGGTGTGTACACGTGCGTGTGTGTATGCACTGCACACGCGCGTTCATGGGTATGCGTGTATGTGCGCACGCGCGTGGGTGTGGATGTGCACGTGCACACATGTACATATGTGTGTGCGTAGGAGCGAGCGCATCTATGCGCGCACGTGTGTGTGTGTGTGTGTGTGTGTGTGTGTGTGTGTGTGTGTGCGCGCGTATGTGTGTACGTGTGTGTATGTGTGTGTGTGTGTGTGTGTGTGTGTGTGTGTGCGTGCGTGCGCGTGTGCGCGTATGTGTGTGTGTGTGTTTGTGTGTGGTGACTGTGTGCCCTTTTATTGTTTCTGGGAAGTGAATGTTCAGAAGATGACAAGAACATCAAATACAAATACACGTGCACGCGCGCGCGCGCGCGCACGCCCACACACACACACACACACACACACACACACACACACACACACTCACTCTCTCTCTCTCTCTCTCACACACACACACACACACACACACGCACGCACGCACGCACGCACACACACACACACACACACACACACACACACACACACACACACACACACACACTCACTCACTCACTCTCTCACACACACACGCTCACACACCAAGGCTTGCACACTCACGTCCGTGGACTCTTTAATTAACACGCCTGATGAACACACACCAGCGCATACACGTCTACAGTATACGCTGGGGGCCCTGAGAGATTCGAAGTCTTATCTCAGTTGACATGTGTTTGATCATTTGTGTCTGTTATTGGAAAGGCCCAGTATGAGTTTGCCCCAATCTCCAGGAGTCTTCGCAGTGTTGGCCTTGAGATTATTCCAATGTTTGTTTGGTTGGTGATGTTTTTTGCTCTTCCCTTAAGTCTGGATATGCGGCCACTTCCTCTCTTGATGTTCAGATCTGAAAGATGGTCTATGGTAAAGTGGCTTTGCTCTTGTTTGCTTAAGTGATTCTTCAGATTTCTTATCACATCAGATCGGCCAAGCTGTAATCCAGTTCTTGTCACTGCCTTGCCAGCCAGTGTGTCTGCTCTGTCGTTTTCCTTTAACTCCAGCATGTCCAGGGCAGTACATCCATAATGAGTTTCTCCAATGGAAGGCTGCGCATTAGTTCATTCCAAGCAGGGCTTCCCATTTCACTTTTCACTTTCAAAAGTAGGTTCATGGAGTCAGTCAGTATCATGGCTTGTTGAGTGTGAAACTGGCTTATGGATGAAAGCCAGTGGAATGCTTGTGTCACGGCTTCTACCTCCATTGTTAGACTTGAAGTTGTTAAACTGTGCGCACCATCGTCTTCCTGGACAGTTCGGCCATTTTGCTTCACTGTGTATCCCCAGCCTGACTTACCTTTGGTGACAGAACCGTCAGTGTATATTATAATATCATCTTTTGTGCAAAGGTCTTCTCTACCTGCATCTGAATTTCTGCGTTGGTTTTGCCTTCTGGCCATTCTCGACAATATCTTCCAAGTTCTGGAACGATGGCAATTTGGCAGAGGTGTTTCAAGTGGTCTGGATACTTTTCCCATTCCTTGGTTTCTTTGAGTTCTGCTAATTGGCACACAAGCTGTATAGTGTCTTCTGCCTGTCCCATCCATGATTTTCCACGTCCTAGCCGAGTGCCTTTTGTTTCCTTGACCGCCGCATGAAGTGGGTTTGGGGGATTTGCAAGCGTTCTGAAATATGCCTTCACCTGTTCTAGCTTGTATCTTGCCTGCACTGAAGTAAGATCGAGCAGGTATCGCATAGTTTCAACTGGCGTGTCCTTCGTGGTTCCCAGGATCAATCTCATTGCTTCATTTTGAATTCTTTCTAATTCAAGATTGCTGTTGGAAAGTGTTGTAAGCCTTACCCCATAATCATTCACACTGAGTAGAAGCGCGTGATGCAGTCGGTAGAGATGGCGCTGTTCAATGCCTTTAGCTGCCATGGCTTTCATGGCACACACACACCACCACCACCACCACCACCACACCACACCACCCTACACACACACACACACACACACACACACAACACACACAACACACACACCCTCATACACTAGCACACGTACATACATGCACTCACTCTCACAAACACACACAGACACACGCACGGTGTAAAGACAGTGCGATGGACGGGAACACAACTAACACGCACGGTGTAAAGACAGTGCGATGGACGGGAACACAACTAACACACACGGTGTAAAGACAGTGCGATGGACGGGAACACAACTAACACACACGGTGTAAAGACAGTGCGATGGACAGGAACACAACTAACACGCACGGTGTAAAGACAGTGCGATGGACGGGAACACAACTAACACGCACGGTGTAAAGACAGTGCGATGGACGGGAACACAACTAACACGCACGGTGTAAAGACAGTGCGATGGACGGGAACACAACTAACACACACGGTGTAAAGACAGTGCGATGGACGGGAACACAACTAACACACACGGTGTAAAGACAGTGCGATGGACGGGAACACAACTAACACACACGGTGTAAAGACAGTGCGATGGACGGGAACACAACTAACACACACGGTGTAAAGACAGTGCGATGGACGGGAACACAACTAACACACACGGTGTGAAGACAGTGCGATGGACGGGAACACAACTAACACACACGGTGTAAAGACAGTGCGATGGACGGGAACACAACTAACACACACGGTGTGAAGACAGTGCGATGGACGGGAACACAACTAACACACACGGTGTGAAGACAGTGCGATGGACGGGAACACAACTAACACACACGGTGTGAAGACAGTGCGATGGACGGGAACACAACTAACACACACGGTGTGAAGACAGTGCGATGGACGGGAACACAACTAACACACACGGTGTGAAGACAGTGCGATGGACGGGAACACAACTAACACACACGGTGTAAAGACAGTGCGATGGACGGGAACACAACTAACACACACGGTGTAAAGACAGTGCGATGGACGGGAACACAACTAACACACACGGTGTAAAGACAGTGCGATGGACGGGAACACAACTAACACACACGGTGTAAAGACAGTGCGATGGACGGGAACACAACTAACACACACGGTGTAAAGACAGTGCGATGGACGGGAACACAACTAACACACACGGTGTAAAGACAGTGCGATGGACGGGAACACAACTAACACACACGGTGTGAAGACAGTGCGATGGACGGGAACACAACTAACACACACGGTGTAAAGACAGTGCGATGGACGGGAACACAACTAACACACACGGTGTAAAGACAGTGCGATGGACTGGAACACAACTAACACACACGGTGTGAAGACAGTGCGATGGACGGGAACACAACTAACACACACGGTGTAAAGACAGTGCGATGGACGGGAACACAACTAACACACACGGTGTAAAGACAGTGCGATGGACGGGAACACAACTAACACACACGGTGTAAAGACAGTGCGATGGACGGGAACACAACTAACACACACGGTGTAAAGACAGTGCGATGGACGGGAACACAACTAACACACACGGTGTGAAGACAGTGCGATGGACGGGAACACAACTAACACACACGGTGTAAAGACAGTGCGATGGACGGGAACACAACTAACACACACGGTGTAAAGACAGTGCGATGGACGGGAACACAACTAAAACACACACGGTGTAAAGACAGTGCGATGGACGGGAACACAACTAACACACACGGTGTGAAGACAGTGCGATGGACGGGAACACAACTAACACACACGGTGTGAAGACAGTGCGATGGACGGGAACACAACTAACACACACGGTGTAAAGACAGTGCGATGGACGGAACACAACTAACACACACGGTGTAAAGACAGTGCGATGGACGGGAACACAACTAACACACACGGTGTAAAGACAGTGCGATGGACGGGAACACAACTAACACACACGGTGTGAAGACAGTGCGATGGACGGGAACACAACTAACACACACGGTGTAAAGACAGTGCGATGGACGGGAACACAACTAACACACACGGTGTGAAGACAGTGCGATGGACGGGAACACAACTAACACACACGGTGTGAAGACAGTGCGATGGACGGGAACACAACTAACACACACGGTGTAAAGACAGTGCGATGGACTGGAACACAACTAACACACACGGTGTGAAGACAGTGCGATGGACTGGAACACAACTAACACACACGGTGTGAAGACAGTGCGATGGACTGGAACACAACTAACACACACGGTGTGAAGACAGTGCGATGGACTGGAACACAACTAACACACACGGTGTAAAGACAGTGCGATGGACGGGAACACAAC
The DNA here is from genome assembly GCA_033310375.1 of Conus canariensis. NCBI lineage: Eukaryota > Metazoa > Mollusca > Gastropoda > Neogastropoda > Conidae > Conus > Conus canariensis. The sequence continues at coordinate 8,404,027 of CM065746.1, forward strand.
TAACACACACGGTGTAAAGACAGTGCGATGGACGGGAACACAACTAACACACACGGTGTAAAGACAGTGCGATGGACTGGAACACAACTAACACACACGGTGTAAAGACAGTGCGATGGACTGGAACACAACTAACACACACGGTGTAAAGACAGTGCGATGGACTGGAACACAACTAACACACACGGTGTAAAGACAGTGCGATGGACGGGAACACAACTAACACACACGGTGTGAAGACAGTGCGATGGACGGGAACACAACTAACACACACGGTGTGAAGACAGTGCGATGGACTGGAACACAACTAACACACACGGTGTAAAGACAGTGCGATGGACTGGAACACAACTAACACACACGGTGTAAAGACAGTGCGATGGACTGGAACACAACTAACACACACGGTGTGAAGACAGTGCGATGGACTGGAACACAACTAACACACACGGTGTGAAGACAGTGCGATGGACGGGAACACAACTAACACACACGGTGTGAAGACAGTGCGATGGACGGGAACACAACTAACACACACGGTGTAAAGACAGTGCGATGGACGGGAACACAACTAACACACACGGTGTAAAGACAGTGCGATGGACTGGAACACAACTAACACACACGGTGTGAAGACAGTGCGATGGACTGGAACACAACTAACACACACGGTGTGAAGACAGTGCGATGGACGGGAACACAACTAACACACACGGTGTGAAGACAGTGCGATGGACGGGAACACAACTAACACACACGGTGTAAAGACAGTGCGATGGACGGGAACACAACTAACACACACGGTGTAAAGACAGTGCGATGGACGGGAACACAACTAACACACACGGTGTAAAGACAGTGCGATGGACGGGAACACAACTAACACACACGGTGTGAAGACAGTGCGATGGACGGGAACACAACTAACACACACGGTGTAAAGACAGTGCGATGGACGGGAACACAACTAACGGGAGAGACAGGAAAACAGGATCAGAACTGAACAAACAGGGAGAAACAGCAAGAACAGAAACACATATATATAATAAAGAGAAGAGGGGAGGGAGAAGGAGAAGAAGAAGAAGAAGAAGAAGAAGACGAAGGGGGGGGGGGGGGGGGGGGAAGAGAGAGAGAGAGAGAGAGAGAGAGAGAGAGAGAGAGAGAGAGAATATGTCTGTGTATGTTTGACTGTGTGTTTGTAGGAGGGGAAGGAAGAGGAGAAGGAGTATAATCCTGTTTTGTACAGTTTTCACTGGCCAAAGGCCCATTCGAGGAAGAGAACTAACAAATAGTTATCATACTACAGATGATTGAAAAAGAGCAAGAATAATTTGAAAAAACAACAACAACAAAAAAACTACACAACAATATTTAGGTCCTATTGTCATATGACTCCGGAATAACTGTATTCCCAGTCAAAAAGGAAAACGGCAATAATCAAAGGTATAAATCTGTTGCAAGGTGGGGCATATTCAGAAAATGACCCACGTGAAATGACAAACCTCCAATTCACTAGTTTCAAAGTGCGGTGACTGCAGGCGAAATCGAAACAAGTTTCAAAAAAAGAATGTACAGTAATTCCGCCAGAAAACAGAGGGAAACACACTGCAAGACAAAACTCGACGCATTTCGACCTCTTAAGTCTTCTACATTCAAGGTAAACACCACTCAGGACAACGAAAGCGAAGAGCGAACAATCATTTATCTTCTTGAATTCAGCGCAAGATGGGCGTCCTCCAATACATTGTCTACCACACTGACTACATAATGGATCAACGATTTTTTTTAGGGCGGGGGGAGGGGGTGGGGGTGGGGGGTGGGGGGGGGGAGAGATATATAAATTTCAGATGCAACCGCCCCGCATCTGAACAGGTACAAAATGCAATGTTCACAAGCTGTCAACTGACTCCAGTAAACGGACGTTGTTCTCTCTGTGGTGGATACATACAACAGTCAGGGCATGAAGAGAGGGAATCGTGCCAACCATGGCAACAAGAATCCCTCTGCTGATGTTTCAACAAAAATATACAACACAAGAACTATTTCTCAAATCCTGCCACTTCCACACAGACCCCAAAGCTATAACTGCACAAGGACACGTGTTACTTTGTTTCTTCTGGCGAACTGATCATGCATTCATAGCAAAAAATCCCTCTGCAGATGTTTAAACAGAACTACAAACCAAGAAATAGTTCTCAAATCCTGCGTCTTCTACGCATACCCTAAACCATGAGTGCACACGGACACGTGTTACCATGTTTCATGCATTTGCAGTATTGTATGGCACTGCTCACAATACCTGTTTGTCAGACAAGCACTCACGTCTGCGCCAATAGTTCACAAGTCAGATATATGTGCATAGGGATTTTTCTGCCCCGACCAGCTCCTACCGCGAGTTGACTTTGCTATGAGCTCCATTGAGAAGACTAGGACTACACAGTCGAGTTTAATCCACGTAGTGGATGCCTCTCTGTGAGTATTGCTGAAAATTTCTGACCAACACCGCATGTTGTCTGTTACTCTCGGGCCTGGTTAACACCGAGACATGTTATAAAAGCGCATACTGCTTTCCTGTGATGCAGTCTCAAACCAGAATGAAAATCCCGTGGCAACATCTTGGTCATCCTCTTCCTCATCGATCAGAATTTGAAAAACGTGTTAAGGTACGTGGCCTTCATGGCCTGCTCTGACGGCGACTTCTGTTTCTATTTCCATGTCTTTGCCCTTGGTAAAGTTCGGTTGCGATCACTGGTATCGGCAAATCCGTGCGGACTGTCGTTGAACGGATGTTGCAGCGCCCCAGAGAGAGAGAGAGAGAGAGAGAGAGAGAGAGAGAGAGAGAGAGAGAGAGAGAGAGAGAGAGAGAGAGAGAGAGAGAGAGAGCGCTCACCACGCTGGCTCCTCAATGGAA
>CM065746.1:8411937-8414437 GCA_033310375.1 Conus canariensis
TCTCTCTCTCTCTCTCTCTCTCTCTCTCTCTCTCTCTCTCTCTCTCTCTCTCTCTTTACGAAATCATATGAATCGCATTTCCATGCAGTGTATATACCTTTCGATTTTATATTTGTTTGTTGTGTTCGTTTGTTTATACCTTTGGTTGGTTGGTTGGTTGTGTTTGGTCTTCTTCTTCTTCTTTGCGAACGCCTTGGTCTACACGGTCAGCCGGCCCTTGAGATGAATAGTACCGTTTTCTCCAGCTCTTGCAGACTGCCGTAGAGCTTCGTCATTAGAGCTGTCTCTGTTGGCCACGAGGTGTGGCCACGAGGTGTGGCCACGAGGTGTGGCCAACAGAGACAGCTCTAATGACGAAGCTCTACGGCATTAGGTTCTCCTTGTCTGTTCACGTAATGAGCATTTTTGGAGCACATGCTCCTCTGTCTGTTCTTCCTGCCCACAAGGACAGACTGGAGAAGGCACCACCTTGAGCTTTCGGCACAAGTGACTGTTGAATCTGTTGTGCCCGGTGCGGAGCCTCACCATGACACTTTGTTGCTCTCTGGACGACAGATGATAATCATCCTTGGGTGTCCAGGGCGTTGTGATCGTCCGGATGATGCTTCGCATCTCGTTGTAAGTGATGCTGTTGTTATACTGCTTCCCTTGAGCATCCTCCCTCGGCGGCACTGCAGTCCTCTTCAAATACCCCGGGTGTCCACCCGGGAACATCATGCGGTTAAGAGGCACATTCAAACCTCCAGCCTCTTGAGCTCACGGGGCATGTCCTTGGGCCATGAGATAAGGGGGGGGGGGGGGGGGGGGGTAACCCTGACAGAAACCCAGAAGGTTGAAGACAGCGGTACCAGGCCAGGGCGCACCTTCTAACAAACCATGGTACCATGCATAATTCGCCGTTATGTCTACACCACCAGCTCGTTTGTTTTCGGTCGAATTACGTTCAGGTATTGGTCTGTTCCCTATGAACCAAACATAGTAACGTCCTGTGAGGGGTTTGGAGGAACCCTCGGGGTCCTACCTCTCGTAACGCGTCGAGCGTGAGGCCTGAGTTCGAATCCCGCACCCTAAGCAAACAATTTTTTTTGGAGGGGGGGGGGGGGGGGGGGTTGGGGGGGGGGCGAAGAGTTGCACATGCTTCACGTGCTGTGCATGTCGTCCTGGTGGTACCAGTGCAGTCAAAGATAGGTACTTGCACTCCCACCCCCCTCTCTCTCTCTCTCTCTGTCTCTCTCTCTCTCTGGTGGGTACCCTGTTACACGTCGTGGGTGCGTGAGTTAAACCTGATTGTAACTAGGTTATAGTTGATAGTTTTTTGTAGTTTTTTTTTCTTTTTTTTCTGTTTTGTTGTTGTTGTTGTTGTTGTTGTTGTTAACCAGGTGATAGTGGATTGTTTGTTTGTTTGATTTCATCTTTCGCACTCTCTTATGTTCCGACTCCTCTGCCAAGAGCCACATCCAGGCCCGTAGCGTCATACCCCTGATACACGCAGTCCACAAACCTCGAGAGATTACCCACCGGAGGAGACACTGCACTGTTGCAGAGTTGCCTCTGTGACGCACTGTCTTGAACCAACACACACACACACACACACACACACACACACACACACACGCACACACACATATCTATTCTCCTTCCTGACCCCATCCCAACACCCGGACTGACCACCCCATCCCAACACCCAGACTGACCACCCCATCCCAACACCCAGACTGACCACCCCATCCCAACACCCAGACTGACCACCCCATCTCAACACCCAGACTGACCACCCCATCCCAACACCCAGACTGACCACCCCTTCCCAACACCCAGACTGACCACCCCTTCCCAACACCCAGACTGACCACCCCTTCCCAACACCCAGACTGACCACCCCATCCCAACACCCGGACTGACGACCCCATCCCAACACCCAGACTGACCACCCCATCCCAACACCCAGACTGACCACCCCATCCCAACACCCAGACTGACCACCCCATCCCAACACCCGGACTGACCACCCCATCCCAACACCCGGACTGACGACCCCATCCCAACACCCAGACTGACCACCCCATCCCAACACCCAGACTGACCACCCCATCCCAACACCCAGACTGACCACCCAGACTGACCACCCCATCCCAACACCCAGACTGACCACCCCATCCCAACACCCAGACTGACCACCCCATCCCAACACCCAGACTGACCACCCCTTCCCAACACCCGGACTGACGACCCCATCCCAACACCCGGACTGACGACCCCATCCCAACACCCAGACTGACCACCCCATCCCAACACCCAGACTGACCACCCCATCCCAACACCCGGACTGACCACCCCTTCCCAACACCCAGACTGACCACCCCATCCCAACACCCGGACTGACCACCCCATCCCAACACCCAGACTGACCACCCCATCCCAACACCCAGACTGACCACCCCATCCCAACACCCAGACTGACCACCCCATCCCAACACCCAGACTGACCACCCCATCCCAA
>CM065746.1:8431937-8444437 GCA_033310375.1 Conus canariensis
TCGGTCCTGGTTGACGCCGGGATATATTATGAAAGGAAGCGTACAGTGCAGCCCTGTCATGTAGTCTCAGACCAAAATGGAAATCCGTAGCATCATCTTAATCATCCTCATTCTCATCGATCAGCATAAAAAAATGTCTCAAATTCTGTGGCCCTTCATGCCCTGCTCTCATGGTGACCTCAATTTCGATGTCCTCTCCACGTCTGTGGCCTTGGTTTGGTTCCGTCGGGGGTCACCGGTATCGGCGAGTCCATGGGGGCTGTCGTTGGACGGACGTAGTGGCGCCCTCCGGAGGGAGAGGTCACTCACGCCGGCTCCGCGACTAAGCAATTATTGTCGTCAGTAGAGGGCTTAGTGGGTGGTGTCCTGCGTATGTTAGATCAGAACAGGCGCCACTGAACACCACCGAAGTGACTCGGCGGCAGTGCAGTGTCTCCTCCGGTGGGTTGCCTCTTGACGACTTGACATTGACTGCTCCCTGTGGATTGCCGGTGCCGGGGCTGCGGCGGGGCCGACCGGGTTGTGGCTGTGGAGGGGGTGTCGGAATGAGCGGCATGGGTGCACTGCCTCTGAGGTGGCGCAGAGGTTGGGACAGCAAAAAAAAAAAAAAAGAAAAAAAGAAAAGAAAAAAAAAAAGTGAACTACGGCAATGAGGAGAAATGGGGAGCTCCCCAACACTGGTCAGGTAATTGAGGCAATGTTGCTTATAGCCCAGCCCATCGCAAGGGGCCAAATCAGGGCTGTCACCGCGTTGAAGTCAACTCACAAGTCATTAAAAAAAAAAGAAAAAGCCTAATTCACACAACCCTTTAAAACACACCTTCTAAACACACACCGGAAATGTTGTTTAAAACCTTTTCCCATAAAATCTTGAAAAATGTTAATCTCTTTTGAAAATTCAAAATCACATCAGGTGGAATATATCTGAAATGGTTTGTCTCGGATGCAGTAAGAGTGAAAGGATACAAAGACGGCTTCGTGGTTTATAATGCGTATACCTTTCCCATCCATCTCGCTTATGATGTCGCTGCAGTCAAACATCAGGTCAAAGCGTCAAGGTTAGGAGAATGCATTGTTAGGAGAGAAAAAAAATCTACCTGTGGTATAATAAACCTTCGGTCTTCCCTCCAGTTCTCACCTCGGACCTACAATTTCGTTGACAGTTAACGGTTGAGATCAGGGGTCCACCTTTCAAAGGACATCACGAACCAGGCGTGGGAGGAGGCAGAACTTGAAGTTTCCATCCTGTTGTCATTCTGGGCAGCAGAGTCGTTGGCCTCACGAACTCTCAAGGAAGCTATCAGCAGAGGCGGAAAGCCAAGATGCCATGGAAAAGACGCCTCTCTTTTGGTGCCCCTGTATCTCTTTATGGAATCCCTGTGGTTAATTCAACAGGTAGGACGTCTCTCGTGTCTCAATTGTTTGGGAACCAACAAACCGTCAGATTTTGACAGTGTTGATCACTAAGTGAAGAGCTACACTACTTGAGAACAAGCAAGCACGCAGACAAGAAGTTCTTGAATAGATTTTGTCTCCTGTAAGATAACTTTCCAATAAAATCATTATAATTTCATCGGAATTTGTCCCCCCCCCCTCTTTTTCTTTGTTTGTTTGCTTCTTTCTTTCATTTTTGTTTGTTACTATTTTGGTTAATGATAACCTCTTAAGATACTGCTGGTGGCAGAGCCATTCTTGCTCTGTTTTTCCACTCATCCGTTTCATGCCGTGAAACATTCACAACGATTTAAAAAAATCCGCCAAAGACATGTCCGAAAATCAGATTTGCCCAGCTAGGTTTGTAGCCGAAAACTTCAGCTTCAGATTGATTGCTTTATTCTCCTGGAGTCTGGGGTCTGTCTTCCACACTCTGAAGGATTCTCAGAGGTCATGTAGGTCGGGCTTGTGCGGTATTATTATTATTATTATTATTATTATGAACATTTATGACGCCTAATCAATTGAATGCCCTAGGCGTTTACAATATCACAACAGACATCAAATCACACAATATATAACAATCATACATGAGAAAAAGGCATCAAAATCCAAAGCAAGGACACAAACTCACAAGCATGCATACACGCAAACACACACTCACACAGACACGAACGCACACAAAGCAGACACTCGCATCACACATTGCAAACGTCGGGTCGCAGGGAAGACGAAGTTACCTAGGAAACAGATGAGTTTTGAGAAGGCGCTTGAATGTGGGCAGTGAGGGTGAGTATCTGAGAGAGCGAGGCAATTGATTCCAGGTAGTTGGAGCTTGATAGGCAAAGGAACGTTGACCAAAGGTTTTAGTGCGAACAGTGGGGATACTGTAGATACGAGTGTCACATGAGGAACGTAAAGCTCGAGATGGGGTGTAAAGATGTAACAGGTGGGTGAGATACTCAGGACAGGAAGACTCGATAGATTTGAAGCAGAGAGAGGCAATCTTGTAGGATATTCTTAGCTGAACAGGGAGCCAGTGGAGAGAGCGGAGCAATGGGGTAACATGGTTATATTTAGAAGTGCGGAAGATGAGACGGGCAGCATGATTCTGAACTCTTTGAAGTTTGTTGATGAGATGAGAGGGACAGCCAGACAAAAGAGCGTTACAGTAATCCAGGCGGGATAGAACAAATGCGCAGACAAGAGCTTTTGTTGTGTTTTCTGAGAGAAGATGGCGAATAGAAGCAATTCGGCGGAGTTCAAGAAAGCAAGTGCGACAGACATTGCTGACATGCTGTTGGAAGGACAGGGTTTGATCAAGAGTTACACCGAGGTTGCGGGCAGAATGAGAGAGAGTGATAGGTGAGTCAACAAGTTTGATGGAAGTCGGAACAGAAGGGTGGTTTTGAAGTTTTGGTGGGGTGATCAGGATCAGTTCAGACTTATCTTCATTTAGTTTTAGTTTGTTTCGGGTCATCCAGTCCTTAAGGTTGGCTACACAAGACTGGGTGTTTTGGATCATGAGAGGAAGTTCAGAGAGAGGCCCAGAGACATACAGCTGATTGTCATCAGAGAAGGAATGATGCTGAAGTAGGTGTTCTTGGACGATAGAAGAGACAGGATAAGAGTAGAGAATGAAGAGTAGAGGGCCCAAGACAGATCCTTGTGGCACGCCGTAGGTCAGACAAGAGGGATTAGAAGAAAGGCCGTTGACAGAAACTACTTGTTGACGATCAGTGATGTAGGAATGAAACCAACTCAAGACTGTGTCATCAAGCCCAAAAGAGTGATGTAGGCGGGAAATGAGGATAGAGTGGTCAATAGTGTCAAAGGCAGCAGATAGGTCCAAGAGAGTCAAAAGTGATACATTGTTACAGTCAAGGGCAGTCAGAATGTCGTTACAGATTTTGAGAAGAGCAGTCTCAGTACTATGTCCAGAGCGGTAAGCAGACTGAAGGGGATAGACAAGGCTGTTGGAATGAAGGTGGTCTAACAGTTGGTCAAGAACAACTTTCTCTAAAATTTTTGAAAGAAACGGAAGATTTGACACAGGTCTGTAGTTTTTCAAATTGTCAGGGTCAAGAGTAGTCTTTTTCAAAAGAGGTCTTACAATTGCAGATTTGAAAGAAGAAGGAAAGAAGCCAGTTGAGAGGGAGTGGTTGATGATGATGGTAATATGAGGGAGTAGAGTGTCAAGGCAATGGGTGAGGAAAGAAGCTGGTAGTGGGTCAAGTTCACAGGTTTTAATGCCAGATTTCATGATGATTTTCTTTACAAAGACCTCAGAAACAGGATGGAAGGAAGTGAGGAAAGTTCCCGAGAAAGGGGGATCGGGAAATGGTGCATGAGTATTAGTCAGGGAGTCCAGTGAAAGCCTAAGATTAGTGATCTTGTTGACAAAGTAGTCAGAGAAAACCTGTGGAAGGTCAGAAGGTGGGAGATTGGAAGGAAGAGGAGAGGAGTCAGTTTTACCAAGAAGAGTGTTAGTAATGTTATACAGCTGTTTGGATGTGGAGCATGCAAGAATTTTGGCATTGTAATAGGCAGATTTTGTAGCGTGAACAAGGCTGTTAACAATTTTGTTGGCAGTTTGGAAAATTTGCTTGTGAACTGTCAGACTGGACTTGAGCCACTGTCTCTCGGCTCTGCGTCTTTCACGCTTGGCTTCTTGCAGCTGAGGCGCAACGGAGGAGAACCAAGGCGATGGTGGCCTCTTGGAGACAAGACGGCCACAGGCAGGAGCGTACTGGTCCAGGAGCCGAAGGAGAAGGGAGTTGAGGTCATCTGGAGTGGTCGGCGGTGAAGTAGACAGGTGAGAATGGAGGACAGCGTTGAAGAGAGTCATGTCGACTGCGGAGAGGTTTCTGGCTTGAACGTACGTTTTGCGAGGTGGAGGGCGGAAAAGGTGGAGATCAGCTACGAGGCAGACATGGTCAGACGGGAGGGTGTGGTCGATAGTGACAGAACTCACCACAGCCTGGTCAACCCTGTGGATCATATTATCCAATGTGTGTCCACGAATGTGAGTGGGAGCGTGGACACACTGAACCAGTCCATAGCAGTCCAGGAGGTCGATGACTTTGGAGGTGGTGGAGTCAGAGGGGCGATCAAAATGAATGTTGAAGTCACCAGCGATGATGTAGGAGCCATGAAGAGAGTTGCAGTAGGACAGCAGATCGGGGAGTTCATCGAAAAAGGTGGAGTCAGTCAAGCGGTTCTTAGGGTTTGGAGGGGGACGATACAGACACAGGAGGTGGAAAGTTTGGTGGGGAAAGGTGAGGGTGAGTTGTGCCAGTTCGAAGGAGGTGTGGGTGAAGGGGAAGGAGGACTTGGTGGAGAGGAAAGGGGAGAGTGAATCAGCGACGACAAATGCAATGCCGCCGCCGCGGGACTGACGGGGAAAGGAGATGGTGTGGTGGCCGGGTGGAGCGATGTCACGGCACTTAGCTTCGTCACCTTCAGCACGAAACCAAGTTTCGGTCACAGCGAAGACATCAACGTTATTGTCATGGATGAAGTAGGAGAGGGCAGACCGTTTTTCAGTTCCAGTACCCAGAGCTTGGGCATTGAAAACACATAGGCGGAAAGAAGCAGATCGGTCCAAGAAACGGTTTTCAGCAGAGCGAGTGTTGATGCGAATCAGATTTACAAGATTTCTAGAAGAGGGTTTGTTATGTGGTTTCTCAGTCAAAACAGATGGAGGAGTGACACAAGCGCGAGTGGAAGTTAACACTGGAATGGGCTCACCTTTCTTCAGTTTTCTGCGGCCACCACGAAATGGTCGCCGTTTCTTCTTCCACGAGGGACTCCGTGCAGCGTTCATTAATCCAACATGGCAAAGTGTGTCACAAACTGTTGGGGGAAATTCAGAAAGAACATCCTTGAGCGAGAGCAAGTCTTCTCTACTGTAGTGAATACTAGCGGGCGGCGTGGCGACTGAAACAGTGAGTTGATTTGCACGTGCGAAGTCGCGGATGAATGGGCGGTAGCCAAACAAGCCGGAATGGAGGAAGAGAAACAGAAATGTCAGAAAGAAAAAATGAATGGTAGCACATCTGTCCCTTAACAGAGAGAGACAATAAAGGTACCAAAATGACGGGCGTTCCATAACGAAGAAAATAATACTAATAATCCACACGATCACCGCACAACACAGTCACAAATTCTACATCTATGATAGAGAGGAGCCGTCAGCTGCGCGACCCAAACTTTGGACACAACTGACCATCTGCCAGGCTGCACATACTTCTGCCATTGTTTTTTTTTCTCCCCACAGTGTTTTTGGGTATGACATTAGTACCTATGCTAAAGGAGTAACAAAGCGTCCTTTTCAAAAATTTCCCCAGTGTTTTTGGGTACGACATTGGTACCTATGCTAAAGGAGGAACAAAGCGTCACTTTCAAGATTTTTTTCCCTTGCCTGTAATTTCTGTATCAACATCTGCTTTCAGATAAGACATGTTTGCACCCGGAAGACATGAACACTCTTACTCTTGTTGTTGGACTGTTGCTGCAGAGTCTGTCAGCCTCACCTGTGAGGGAAGACATGAGCACTCTCACTCTTGTTGTTGGACAGCTGCAGAGTCTGTCAGCTTCTCCTGTGATGGAAGACATGAACACTCTCTCTTGTTGTTGGACTGTTGCAGAGTCTGTCAGCCTCTCCTGTGATGGAAGACATGGACACTCTCACTCTTGTTGTTGGACTGTTGCAGAGTCTGTCAGCCTCTCCTGTGATGGAAGACATGAACACTCTCACTCTTGTTGTTGGACTGTTGCAGAGTCTGTCAGCTTTTCCTGTGATGGAAGACATGAACACTCTCACTCTTGTTGTTGGACTGCTGCAGAGTCTGTCAGCCTCTCCTGTGATGGAAGACATGGATACTCTCACTCTTGTTGTTGGACTGTTGCAGAGTCTGTCAGCCTCTCCTGTGATGGAAGACATGGACACTCTCACTCTTGTTGTTGGACTGCTGCAGAGTCTGTCAGCCTCTCCTGTGATGGAAGACATGAACACTCTCACTCTTGTTGTTGGACTGCTGCAGAGTCTGTCAGCCTCTCCTGTGATGGAAGACATGGACACTCTTACTCTTGTTGTTGGACTGCTGCAGTCTGTCAGCTTCTCCTGTGATGGAAGACATGAACACTCTCACTCTTGTTGTTGGACTGTTGCAGAGTCTGTCAGCCTCTCCTGTGAGGGAAGACATGGATACTCTTACTCTTGTTGTTGGACTGCTGCAGAGTCTGTCAGCCTCTCCTGTGATGGAAGACATGAACACTCTCACTCTTGTTGTTGGACTGTTGCAGAGTCTGTCAGCTTCTCCTGTGATGGAAGACATGAACACTCTCACTCTTGTTGTTGGACTGTTGCAGAGTCTGTCAGCCTCTCCTGTGATGGAAGACATGAACACTCCTACTCTTGTTGTTGGACTGTTGCAGAGTCTGTAAGCTTCTCCTGTGAGGGAAGACTACCAGAGGACTGTTAACGCCGTTGCACCTGAAAATAAACGACATTCAGAAATCTGCAAGGGAGGTAATCTACGTTAGTCCTTGTTTTCAGCGAAAGTTACCACGCCGTTTTCATGGGACACATGCCCAGTCAGTCAGCTTCACAGTGCAATCAGAGAGTGTCACTACCAAAACATCGGTGTGAAACGGTGCGCCTGTAGTGCGCACGTTCAACATCACGACCGTTACCCTGGCGTGCGTTTAAGATCAAATATTTGACTCTCTAAATCTATGTCTTTGACCCACAAACTGAGAAAAGGTAACTCTACTTGCAAATGGAAGGATAGTTATTATTTTCGCTTGATTTTTTTTTTTCTGGAACAGGCCACTGCGTTGTTGTTATCTTTCCTGGACCGGATATGCTTTCCCGGACATGGGATATCATCCTTCCCTTCTTTTCTAGACGGGTCTAACTTGTCTGACTCTCCAGGACCGTGATCTGTCCTGAACAGGGCCAGTTTATCCTATCTTTCCTGGACACGGTTAATTCAATCGATTTTTTTTTTCTGGATCGGATGGTTTTAACTCAACCGTTTTGGGCCACATGTAATCACTCTATCCTTCCTGGTTTTTTTTCCACAGGACCCAAAATATTCACCGTTATCTTTATCTTTCCTGGACCGGATGTATCCATCCTATCCCGTCTTTCCAAGAGACAGAATGCACTTATCCCGTCTTTCTCATCTTTGTTGGACGGGGGTGTATCACTCCAACCCTACCTGGACTCAAGGTATTCAACCCGCCTTTCCTATCTTTTGCGGACTATTGTAAACAAGTACTTAGCCGAGTACCACGTTACCAAAAACTTCCACCCACGTGAATCAGTGGGGTGCCGAGGAGGAGGAGGAGGGGGGGGGGGGGGGGGGGGGGGGGCCGGGGGAATGTATACACTGACGAGATAACAAAACAGGTGATATGACACAAACTCACGTATTGCCCCGTTAAGAACGAGACCCGCCGCGGTGCCGGAAACAGGAAGTGTTTACAAATACTTGTCTTTCACGCACAGGAGCGTGCCTTGTCAGTGTTCCGGGCAACAACAACCCTACCTCCTGCACGGAGTTGATGTACACTTCACTGAAGTCAGGTTTGATGCACCGACTGCGGTGCTTTCTTTCTCTGTTCTGTTGTATCGCAAGGACTTCGGGTCGGACTCTCTCTCTGTCTCTCTCTCTCTCTCTCGCTCTGCGCCTCCGCTCTCTCTCTCTCTCTCTCTCTCTCTCTCTCTGCGCCTCCGCTCTCTCTCTCTCTCTCTCTCTCTCTCTCTCTCTCTGCGCCTCCGCTCTCTCTCTCTCTCTCTGACTCTCTGTCTCTGACTCTGTTTCTGTTACACTGCTCCCCCCCCCCCCTCTCTCTCTCGCTCTGCGCCTCCGCTCTCTCTCTCTCTCGCTCTGCGCCTCCGCTCTCTCTCTCTCTCTCACTCTCTCTCTCTCTCTCTGCGCCTCCGCTCTCTCTCTCTCGCTCTCTCTCTCTCTCTCTGCGCCTCCGCTCTCTCTCTCTCTCCCTCTCTGCGCCTCCGCTCTCTCTCTCTCTCTCTCTCTTTCTCTCTGTGACTCTCTCTCTCTCTCTCTCTCTCTCTCTCTCTCTGCGCCTCCGCTCTCTCTCTCTCTCTCTCTCTCTCTCTCTCTCTCTCTGCGCCTCCGCCCTCTCTCCCCCCCCTCTCTCTCTCACACACACGTTCACATTTATTCACCTTTGGCCCCTGTACGGGGCATGACCGATACAGTGTGGGTACCCGTTTCAGCAGACTAAACACAGGAAGCAAACAGGTCCAACAAACAAATCGCCGACAAAAAACCCACTTGAATGATCCACACGCTTTCCGTGCTGGATAACGTATGCTGAAATAAGAGCATTTCCTTTCTAGATGATAAGATAGAGCACACACACACACACACACACACACACACACACTCACACACACACACACACACACACACACACACACACATACACATGGAGAGAGAGATAGAGAGAGAGAGAAAAAGAGAGAGAGAGAGAACGAGAGAACGCGCACGCACATGGACACACACACACAGACGCGCGCGACCCCCCCCCCCCCCACTCCTCCGCCCCCCTCCCCCCCCCCCACTCCAACACACACACACACACACACACACACACACACACACACACACACACACACACACACACGCGCGCGCGCGCGCACTGACGTGTGCGTGTGTGCTGTAAACTTCACAGTGTGACACACTACGAACTGTGAAGTGTAGTGAACAACCAGCCGCACGTGAGCAGGAAACCAACAGCACAACCAATCAGATTAACAGGAAACCATAAGCACAACCAATCAGATTAACAGGAAGCCAACAACACAACCAATCAGATTAACAGGAAGCCAACAACACAACCAATCGGATTCACAGGAAGCCAACAGCACAACCAATCAGATTAACAGGAAGCCAAAAGCACAACCAATCAGATTAACAGGAAGCCAACAGCACAACCAATCAGATTGACAGGAAGCCAACATCACAACCAATCAGATTAACAGGAAGCCAACAGCACAGCCAATTCATATTAACAGGAAGCCAACAGCACAGCCAATTCAGATTAACAGGAAGCCGACAGCACAGCCAATTCAGATTAACAGGAAGCCAACAGCACAGCCAATTCAGATTAACAGGAAGCGGCGAGTGCCTTCAGTGCTGACGTCGACGTTCTGTCAGCACAGCACGAAGACAATGACCATGTGCCACCTACCGTTAGCTTCACCCGTCACCCCACCCCTTACTGTGTGACATCACCCGAGTCACCCCAGCCCTTACTGTGTGGCATCACCTGAGTCACCCCACCCCTTACTGTGTGACATCACCCGAGTCACCCCAGCCCTTACTGTGTGACATCACCCGAGTCACTCCAGCCCTTACTGTGTGACATCACCCTAGTCACCCCACCCTTACTGTGTGACATCACCCGAGTCACCCCAGCCCTTACTGTGTGACATCACCCGAGTCACCCCAGCCCTTACTGTGTGGCATCACCCGAGTCACCCCAGCTCTTACTGTGTGGCATCACCTGAGTCACCCCAGCCCTTACTGTGTGGCATCACCCGAGTCACCCCAGCCCTTACTGTGTGGCATCACCCGAGTCACCCCAGCCCTTACTGTGTGGCATCACCCGAGTCACCCCAGCCCTTACTGTGTGGCATCACCCGAGTCACCCCAGCCCTTACTGTGTGGCATCACCCGAGTCACCCCAGCCCTTACTGTGTGGCATCACCCGAGTCACCCCAGCCCTTACTGTGTGGCATCACCCGAGTCACCCCAGCCCTTACTGTGTGGCATCACCCGAGTCACCCCAGCCCTTACTGTGTGGTATCACCCGAGTCACCCCAGCCCTTACTGTGTGGCATCACCCGAGTCACCCCAGCCCTTACTGTGTGGCATCACCCGAGTCACCCCAGCCCTTACTGTGTGGCATCACCCGAGTCACCCCAGCCCTTACTGTGTGACAGAGTGAGGACATGAGAGGACACTCAGGTACCTTGTATACAGTACAAGAGAGGAGACTGAGGTACCTTGTATACAGTACAAGAAGACACTCAGGTACCTTGTATACAGTACAAGAAGACACTCAGGTACCTTGTATACAGTACAAGAGGACACTCAGGTACCTTGTATACAGTACAAGAAGACACTCAGGTACCTTGTATACAGTACAAGAGGACACTCAGGTACCTTGTATACAGTACAAGAGGACACTCAGGTACCTTGTATACAGTACAAGAGGACACTCAGGTACCTTGTATACAGTACAAGAGGACGCTCAGGTACCTTGTATACAGTACAAAAGAGAAGATTGAGGTACCTTGTATACAGTACACAAGTGAGGAGACTGAGGTACCTTGTATACAGTACAAGAGAGGAGACTGAGGTACCTTGTATACAGTACAAGAGGAGACTGAGGTACCTTGTATACAGTACAAGAGGAGACTGAGGTACCTTGTATACAGTACAAGAGGAGACTGAGGTACCTTGTATACGGTACAAGAGGAGACTGAGGTACCTTGTATACAGTACAAGAGGAGACTGAGGTACCTTGTATAGAGGACACGAGAGAAGGTTGAGGTACCGTGTGTGTATGTGTGTGTGTGTGTGTGTGTGTGTGTGTGTGTGTGTGTATGTGTCTGTATGTGTGTCTGTGTGTATGCATGTGTGTGAGTGCGTCTTTGTGTGTATGAGAAAGAGAGAGAGAGAGACAGAGAGAGAGAGAGAGAGAGAGAGAGAGAGAGAGTGTGTGTGTGTGTGTGTGTGTGTGTGTGTGTGTGCATGTGCATGTATATGTGTGTGTATGCATGTGTAAGCGTGCCTGTGTTTGTGTGCGTGAGTGAGTGAGTGAGTGAGTGAGTGTGTGTGCGTGTGCGTGCGTGTGTGTGTGTGTGTGTGTGTGTGTGTGTGTGTGTGTGTGTGTGTGTGTGTGTGGTCTTTCCCCTGAAGATACAACGTGGAACATGCGAAATGTACACCTTGATATTACTAGAAAGTTTTAATGGTCCGTGAAAATTAAAAAAACAAAAAACAAAACAAAAAAACAACAACACCAAAACCGTGGATTGTAATCAAATCCTAACAGTAACTTCCCATGAATCATGTTCCTGATGAAAATGTGTCATCATCTTGCAAAACGGATCCCTGACCCGCCATTTGATCGGGATATCTACCACGGATCCGCATCCTAACCTAACAATCCTTCCACCAAGTTTGCTTTACGTCAGTGTATTAGATCTTCGCGTAATCTTGATGACGGTCAAACTGACGCTCAAGAGAAAAAAAAAACCAACAACAAAAAACCAAAAAATCAAAACAAAAAAAACAGTAAGCCTACGTCCTAAGTGGGGATAGTTGTTAACCGTCGTTTTTTTTTTTTTATCTCTCCACCCACGATAACCGATGTGTTCCGGTTTAAAAAAGAAGAAAAAAAATATATAAGGGGAATGTAACTCCTGTGTTTCCACTTGATATATTTACATTTTCTCAGTTCATGGATGGAGATCATCACGCAGTTTATTCTTGCGTCATTTGCGTAAAACCCAAGACATGTAGATCTGAATCGATAACGATGATAATAAATGACGTCGAACGATTTGTAACGACGTCTGCATTACAGGTACACCGTTCTATACCCGTTTCTGTTTTGTTGTTGTTGTTGTTTTGTTTTTGTTGTTGTTTTTTTTTGCACTCTCTCTCTCTCTCTCTCTCTCTCTCTCTCTCTCTCTCTCTCTCACGAACAGTTGAGCTGACCGTTAGGCGAAAAAGACCTCCGGGATTGAAAAAGAAATTTAAAAAAAAATCAGGAGTAGATAACGCATGTCTTTCCATTGCAGAGTTACCCTTTATCAGCTCATAAGTTAAGCACATAGATCGAGAGTGTCAAATGTTTGATTTACGCGCACACCTGTATAACGATCGGGATACTGATGTCTGCGTCACAAGCGTATTGCGTCTCTCTCTCTCTCTCTCTCTCTCTCTGTGTGTGTGTGTGTGTGTGTGTGTGTGTGTGTGTGTGTGTGTGTGTGTGTGTTGTGTGATCGAACTGTT
>CM065746.1:8451937-8459437 GCA_033310375.1 Conus canariensis
GACAAGATGGAGGGAGCGAACGAGGAGAGAGGAAGAAGGGGTTCAGGTATTCAGTTTGGAATGAATCCCATGTCTGCACGGGATAACGATCGCTTCTCGGTCAGAGAAAGAGAGACAGAGAGGGCATAACTGAAGGAAAATAGAAAGAGGGTACGAAGTGGGGAACATAGACAGAGACATGATAAAGGAACAAAGACAAAATGAACAGAAAGAAAACAGTAAGTGACAGAGAAGACTATAACTAGAATGAAGAGGAGACACAACAGTTACGATTCTTTTATGAGAGGGAAAGAGAGGACTGGACAGACAGACAGACAGACAGACAGAAAGACAGACAGACAGAAAGACAGACAGACAGAAAGACGGGGGCAGGGGATGGGGCAGGGGACGGGGGTGAAAAACATTGAAGAGAGATTGTAGGCCAAAGCCATCTTTGAAAGGATTTGAATGGAAAATTCATACGAATTCCAGACACATTCAAAATGAAACATTCTGTAAGTAAAAAGTGATTTAAAAAAAAAGAATTCTGTAAACACTGTAATCAAAATCATATCTATGGTCTAGACTTGTAGGTAGAAGCATACTTCTCAACGGTAACGTAAGTAAAAGGCCTAAATGAAATTCCTCAAATACTACCTGGACAAAACAACGCATCTGTTTGATCACTCAAAGCAGTCAGTATTCAGCAATGCAAAATGAATTTCACTTTTTAGTTCCTCCTTTTTTTTTTTTCTTTT
Organism: Conus canariensis; assembly: GCA_033310375.1. Lineage (NCBI taxonomy): Eukaryota > Metazoa > Mollusca > Gastropoda > Neogastropoda > Conidae > Conus > Conus canariensis. The sequence continues at coordinate 8,452,675 of CM065746.1, forward strand.
TTTTTAACAAAATGGTGGACCGACATGTCATACTGAGTATTCTGCCTGTCACAAAAACGATGAACAGCGAAAGCATCTGGTATTTAAAAAAAAATCTAAATCTTTATGCAAGAAAAGTTCAATGTCTGTCCATTTTACTGATAAGCAAATGTGAAGACGATGCAGAGAAACAAAACAGTCTTTGAAGATCAGATCTGGTGAAAAAAATGAAACAGGCTTTGAAGTTCAAATCTGTTGGTGAAGAGTGTTTTGAATGTGCGACTGTAAGTTTGGTTGTCAAACACACACATGAATTGAGAGACGGTGTCTGTGTGCGTGTGTAAGAGAGAGAGAGGCAGACAGATGGGGGGAAAAGCCACATATCGAGGTGGAGTTTCCACCACCACCCCTTTCTTCCTCAACATCCTTCCCCCTCCCATCCACCCCCTTTCTTCCTCAACATCCTCCCCCCTCCCATCCCCCCTCACTCTCGCCCCCATCATCTGCGATTCTCCTCACGAAACCCAAACACCAGATAGTTCAGGTTCATTTGCAGCCAGGGACTAACTGCCACAGAACATGGCGGCCCAGCAGGCCTTTTTCCTCTGGTCCACTGGAGTTCTCCCACCCCAGTATCAGGTTGTTGTTTCCTGTCTCCTTTTCACTCACGAGTCCTTATGTTCAACCGGTTTTCCCCTTCAAGGGTCTGTGGGAAGATACAATCAACAACAAGAAAGAACGAACGAATAGGAACGACCAGGCCGACTGATTTTCTTTTTTGTTGTTGTTAACAATGAGTAAGTGAACTGTAGAGGAGAACTCTCTCTGTGTGTGTGTGTATGTATATATATATATATATATATATATTTTTTTTTTTTCAATTATAAACAAAGCTTGCTCTTATGTCTTAGATTGAAAAAATAGGGGGAAGATAAGCATTCACATCTGCAGTGGTAGATAATTCTGCCTAACTTACAGTATGTGCTTGAGTGGGAAAAAAATAAAATTAATGCTTCTCAAAATGAGCTTTCAGCAAGCTTATAGTCTCCAAGGGGGAGACAATCTTCGTTAGAGAGGAAACTCACTAACATATAACTCCTGGTCAGATACCGATATTTCGAAACCTGATTGTTTCTCCTCAGGGACCGCGGAAAGTGATAATTTGACTCCTCTGCCTTTTCGATTTTAAGAAGAATGCTATTCCAGAAAAGGCTGGTGTGCAATACCGTAGTATGTTTGTTGAGTTTTCAAAAAACCGACCAAAGGTGCCACCTAAGAAGCAAAAGGAAATCATGACGGAACAAAACAAGCTACATTTTCTAGTAAAAAGTAGAAAATGTAAAAAGATAACCTCTTAAGACACAAGTGCTGAGGGCCAGTTCTTGGAATGAATCCGCAAGGGACTAAATTACAATAAACTAATAAATTCCAAGGATAAGTACCGCACCATTCCAGCAACTTACAGAGCAGCTTGGTGTTGCAATGACTACAAGAAATATTGAATTATAAACAAAGCTTGCTCTTATGTCTTAGGTTGAAAAAATAGGGGGAGATAAGCATTCATATCTACAGTGGTAGATAATTCTGCCTAACTAACAGTATGCTTGAGTGGGTGAACAGGGAAAAATAAAATAAATGCTTCTCAAAATGAGCCTTCAGCAAGCTTATAGTCTCCAAGGGGGAGACAATCTCCAATAGAGAGGAAACTCACTAACGTATAACTCTTGGTCAGATACCGGTATTTCGAAACCTGACTGTTTCTCCTCAGTGACTGCGGAAAGTGGTAACTTGACTCCTCTGCCTTTTCCGTTTTAAGAAGAATGCTATCCCAGAAAAGGCTGGTGTGCAATACCGTAGTATGTTTGTTGAGTTTTCAAAAAACCAACCAAAGGTGCCACCTAAGAAGCAAAAGAAAATCATGAAAGAGCAAAACAAGCTACATTTTCTTGTGAAAAGTAGAAAATATAAAAAGATAACCTCTTAAGACACAAGTGCTGAGGGCCAGTTCTTGGAATGAATCCGCAAGGGACTAAATTACAATAAACTAATAAATTCCAAGTTGCTGGAATGGTGCTCGGTACTTATCCTTGGAATTTATTAGTTTATTGTATATATATATATATGTATATATATTGGTGTGTGTATGTGTGTGTGCGTGCGTGCGTGCGTGCATGTGTGTGTGTGAGTGTGTGTGGGTGTATGGGTGTGAGCGCGCTTGCGTGTATCTCTCTCTCTCTCTCTCTCTCTCTCTCTCTCTTCTCTCTCTCTCTGTGTGTGTGTGTGTGTGTGTGTGTGTGTGTGTGTGTGTGTGTGTGTGTGTGGTGTCATGACGTGACTGGATAGAGTTTAAAGCAGAAAAGCCGGCACCGGCGAGAGTAAACAGTCAGGGCTGTTTCGCCCCATTGCAGCATTCTGACTGACCACTGCAATGCCAGAAATGGCGCACGGCGCAGCATGTCCAGCGTTGACAGGGTCTTGATAGCAGCTTTGATATAGCCCGTGATCTGGGCTGGGATGTAAACATCACCAACTGCACCCAACTGCTTCTTCAGCTAGATGACCAACCACTTAGATGCTCCAGACTATCTGAATGAGACAGTTGTTGATGCATCGTGACCCTTCCTGTATCAAAATGAATCGTACTCTCTCTACCTTTCCTGCTATATTGGATGGGTCCGTTGTTTTCCCAGGGAGAAACACGATGTTTCAGTATGGGAGGATATTAGTGTATAAAGGGGATAACAGTTTGTTCTTTTTTCAAGAAAAACAGCTATGATCCTCGAGGAAAGTGGCGGAAAGAGGGAAAGCACTCATTATCCTAGAGAACGCAAATGTGTTCTCTGTTTTCCTGAGAATAATGTCTGTTGTCCCAAGGATAAAAAACTAAGATAATTGTTATCCTTGATTTCCCCAGGAAAACAGGTGTGACGGCGAAGAAAGCGTCGCTAACAGGACAAAACAGGTATGGTCGCTGATGATAATGACAAGCACAAATGGGGTTGACGAAATTGGAAAAATATTTTTGTGATCCCAAGGATGATAACTGCGTAACTGTTTTTCTCGTTTACTTAGGGGGATAATAACTATCCCTCGGCCCCCTCCGCGAAAATAGGGAAAATGATAACGATCCTTTGACATTAACACCGATGGCGTCTGTTTTCCTGGGGCAAATAGGGAAAATATTTGTGATCTTTACAGAAAACAGGTAAACATCGATAATCAGAAGCGAAACCGTTGTAGTCCTCAACGGAAACATCTATAATCGGAAGGGAAACTGTTGTAGTCCTCAACGGTAACAGCTCAGTTCCGTTTGCCTGAAGGATAGGATAATACACGTTTTCCTGGAGAATATCCAGCTGTCATCTGCTTTTGTAACGTTCGAGGTCTGTTGTGGTTTCGATGAGTCGACACCTTTGATAACCCACACAATTCCGCTGCTTATAGAATGAACTATTCTTAGCAGCACTAAAAGAGGATGCGATTTATGGCCGGTTCGGTAAATGTCAGCCACTGAGGTGGACACGCGGTGTGTGTCTGGGTCATAGCAGCCAGCTTACTTCATTCACGTCACTGCTGCTCGACGGTCTGTAGTGTTGGGCATGTCACAGGATTAAGTCCCTTTGCTGTCAGTCACCAGCTTGGATTGCGAGACACACATTATGACTGTCACTGGATGTGTTCTCTGCCTGGAATGGGGAGATAATCAGTGATGGAGTTCTCTGCCTGGAATGGGGAGATAATCAGTGATGGAGTTCACTGCCTGGAATGGGGAGATAATCAGTGATGGAGTTCTCTGCCTGGAATGGGGAGATAATCAGTGATGGAGTTCACTGCCTGGAATGGGGAGATAATCAGTGATGGAGTTCTCTGCCTGGAATGGGGTGACAATCAGTGATGGAAGGTTATGTCTTGTCAGACGTATTTCATGGCAGGCGAAAGAGGAATTTCTCTTCTTTTTTTTTTTTTCTTTTTTTTTTTTCGCCATAATCCAACCAATCCCACTCGTTATTCTTTTCTGACTTCATAAAAGGTGAGATCTAGCTGCAAAGTGAGGCGACTGCAGGCGGAAATCTAAACACATTTTTTAAAAGTATTGATTTGGCTCCGCCGGAAAACGCAGACAGACGAATTACAAGACAAAACACGACGCGTTTCGACCTCTTAGGTCTTCTTCAGGCAAGATACACAACACTCAGGACTACGAACATGAACGAGCAATCACTTATCTTGATCACAAGTGCACACCTAAAAATAGATGACATCAGAGACAAAACAAGAGGGTAGACTGCAACTAGATCTAACTTCGATTCATACTGACTACTACCCTTCGTTGTTTTGTATTTCTCTTCACGTCATCTATTTCAGGTGTGCAATATAGTGAAGCTGTATAGATGCTGTAGATTCAAAGAAGCTGATTTAGACTTTACATTGTTTTAATTTCGTTTTTGTCATTTCATCTCTGATTCTTTTATTCATGACAATCATTTTAATGTGTCGAGCTACACGATTCGCCAAATTTTGTTAAAGTAGTTGCGATTGGGCAGGAGAGACCCGGGCCTTCATCTGCAGGCGATGTGGCAGTCAGGGCCGACCACTTTGGGAGTCGGTCCGCGAGAATGGATTGTCGCCCGTTTTGTTTTTGTTGGCGACCTAATTTTGAAACCAGTGTACACGCCAGATAAGACAGAGGCACCGCCCCTTCATCATATGTGTATTTAAACTTATTTTGATAGTAATTTACTTTACACACACACACACACACACACACACACACACACAAGTCGAACGGATCTTCATTATAAGTAAGTCAAACGTATTTCCACAACATGTTAGCGAAATACGTTTTCACACTTTTAAGCTGACACATTTCATCGTGTGTAAATTACTGGAAATGTAATTTCTTCGTGTGTAAATTACCGGGAATATAATTTCTTCGTGTGTATATTATCGGAAATGTCATTTCATCGTGTGTATATTACCGAAAATGTAATGTGTGTAAATTACCAAAAATGTAATTTCTTGGTGTGTAAATTACCAGAAATTTAATTTCATTGTGTATAAATTACCGGAAATGTAATTTCTTCGTGTGTAAATTGCCGGAAATGTAATTTCATCGTGTGTAAATTACTGGAAATGTAATGTGTAAATTGCCGGAAATGTAATTTCATCGTGTGTAAATTACCAAAAATGTAATTTTTTCGTGTGTATTACCAGAAATGTAATTTCATCGTGTATAAATTACTGGAAATGTAATTTCATCGTACGTAAATTGCCGGAAATGTAATTTCATCGTGTGTAAATTACCGGAAACGTAATGTGAAAATTGCCGGAAATATAATTTCATCGTGTGTAAATTGTCGGAAATGTAATTTCATCGTGAGTAAATTACGGAAATGTAATTTCTTCATGTGTAAATGACCGGAAATATAATTTCTTCGTGTGTAAATTGCCGGAAATGTAAGTCAACAAGTCATTCCTCATCTTATTTCCATATGCAAGTCAGACTTGTCAAACACGTTTTTACACTTTTTAAGTTAAACATGTTTCTGCACATGTAAATCATCGGATATGTGTGAGTGAGAAAAGCATTCACATTCGTAAGCCAAACTTATTTTCATATGTAAGTCAAGACATTTCCTCAGAAGTCAGTCTTATTTCCACTGATGTAAATCAAAACAAAGTGATTTCTACATACAAACGTCAAACATTGTTCCAAACTGGCTTTCTGTCGCAAATGTAAATTCCTTCTCCATTTGCTCTCTCTCTCTCTCTCTCTCTCTCTCTCTCTCTCTCTCTCTCTCTCTCTCTCTCTCTCTCTCTCTCAGTGGCAGTCTGTCTGTCTGTCTGTCTCTCTCTGATGCGTGTGTGTGTGTGTGTGTGTGTGTGTGTGTGTGTGTGGCGTGTGCGTGCGTGCGTGCGTGCGTGTGTGTGTGTGTGTGTGTGTGTGTGTGTGTGTGTGTGTGTGTGTGTGTGTGACAAGACAACAACAGTGTAAAACACGAAGTGTGATAAGAATTCTGATTACTACTCCTCCTCGTAACTTTCAACAGTCCTGTGGCATCACTGGTGTCGGCATGGAAAGAAACGTCCCTGATGGCGACGTGAGAAGAATCTTCTTGTGATTTGTAAGGGTTTTTTGTTTGTTTGTTTGTTTGTTTCTCCGTCTGATTCAAGCTTGCAGTCTCAAGCAAAACTGTCACACGGATATCTCTTAGCTAATCCTCGCTTAGCGTACTGAAAGACTAATTCACCAACAACCCGTGAAACTGTGTGATAATTTCTTTTTTTTTAGAAAAACAAAGTATCCCGCAATTTCATTGGTTGTTGACGTTGATCACACGTTTTCATCGGCTGAATCGTATTCAGTGTCTTGTATGATTAATCCATCACAAGTTTTTTGATTGGTCGAGAGTAGCTTGCTGTCCTGGTTGTCCTTGATCTTTGGAGGTTGAAGGTCTTTGACAAACAGCAGCAGTAAGAGTGGAAGGGTGCCTGCTCCCACGGTAGAACCTAGGGGGAAAAACAGCGATGACATTTTCATTGATTTGCCAAATTCTGGAATTTGCAACACGAACATTGAATCCGGAATATACATATACGATTGAGGTGAGGTCTTTAGTTAGAGAACACGAACATTGAATCTGGAATATAGATATACGATTCAGGTGAGGTCTTTAGTTAGCAAATACAAACACTGAATCTGGAATTGGAATATAGATATACGATTGAGGTGAGGCCTTTAATTAGCAAACACGCGAGGATGTTACAGAAATCGGTGGATCGT
>CM065746.1:8461937-8466937 GCA_033310375.1 Conus canariensis
TGTGTGTGTGTGTGTGTGTGTGTGTGTGTGTGTGTGTGTGTGCGTGCGTGTGCGCGCGCGCGTGTGTGTGTTTGTGTGCGTGTGTATTCGCGTGAGCGTGCGCGTGTGTGTGCGCGCGCGCATGTGTGTGTGTGTGTGTGTGTGTGTGTGTGTGTGTGTGTGTGTGTGTGTGTGTGTGTGTGTGTGAAAAGATTTCTGTTTTCAAGAATCAGATACGAGTATTTATCATTAACAGTTTTAAGAATATTGGCAGTTCCGCCGTTCTCAAAAATGAGACACAGGTCTACTATCATAGATAGTTTGAAACATATCTCTACTACAAAATAAATAAATAGAGATCTCTAGACCTTTACCTCTCTGAAACCAGGCGTTCAATCTGATATCATCGGTAGACTGTACGTCTAATCTAAACTTCTCTATTTTGCTTTTCCTTTTTTTATACTCTACATTTAAATACAAACACAATGCTTTGGTAGAATGAACCACAGAAGCTTTTTTGAAAGCGTCTCAATAGCCTTTTTTAAGCAAAGGAAGCCACGCTGTTCATTTTATCTAAAAAAGAAAGCTGCCATTGAACCATTGCTACCAGTGGAACAAACGACTGACGTGTCCAACCTTGTCTGATAGTCCTCAGGAATATTGTTCTGCTCAACCCATTCCTTCACATCCAACGGGGAGAACTGAAATGCATTGCTTTTATTTGATTATTTAGTTGCAGCGGAGAGAGAGAGAGAGAGAGAGAGAGAGAGAGAGAGAGAGAGAGAGACAGAGACAGAGACAGAGACAGAGACAGAGACAGAGAGGCAGGCTAAAGATTAAAGTCCCACAGCTTAACGAACTGTGAGGGCAGTAATCTAAAATGAAGCTGACTTCACGAATGTGATCCGTACGTATCTCGTTACATGTACGTATTGGGTGATACGCAAGGTGTATTATAAAACTGTCTGTTAACGTATTGGGTGATACGTAAGCTGCATTATTAAACTGTCTGTTAACGTATTGGGCGATACGTAACGTGCATTATAAACATGTACGTATTGGGCGATACGTAAGGTGCATTATAAAACTGTCTATTAACGTATTGGGCGATACGTACGGTGCATTATAAACATGGACGTATTGGGCGATACGTAAGGTGCATTATAAACATGTACGTATTGGGCGGTACGCAAGGTGTATTATAAAACTGTCTGTTTACGTATTGGGCGATACGTAAATGCATTATAAACATGTACGTATTGGGCGATACGTAACGTACATTATAAACATGTACGTATTGGGCGATACGTAAGGTGCATTATAAACATGTACGTATTGGGCAATAAGTAAGGTGCATTATAAACATGGACGTATTGGGCGATACGTAAGGTGCATTATAAACATGTACGTATTGGGCGATATGTAAGGTGCACTATAAACATGTACGTATTGAGCGATACGTAAGGTGCATTATAAACATATACGTATTGGGCGATACGTAAGGTGCATTATAAACATGTACGTATTGCGCGATACGTAAGGTGCACTATAAACATGTACGTATTGGGCGATACGTAAGGTGCATTATAAACATGTACGTATTGGGCGATACGTAAGGTGCATTATAAACATGTACGTATTGCGCGATACGTAAGGTGCACTATAAACATGTACGTATTGGGCGATACGTAAGGTGCATTATAAACATGTACGTATTGGGCGATACGTAAGGTGCACTATAAACATGTACGTATTGGGCGATACGTAAGGTGCATTATAAACATGTACGTATTGGGCGATAAGTAAGGTGCATTATGAATATGTTCGTATTGGGCGATAAGTAAGGTGCATTACGAATATGTTCGTATTGGGCTATAAGTAAGGTGCTTTATAAACATGCACGTATTGGGCGATACGTAAGGTGCGTTATAATGTTTACTGTCTGTTAACGCACCCTGTTAACGGCATTACGGAGCCCGCTCCTCTTGCCGCTTCACCCTTCCCTGATCTGAATCAAGTTTCCGGCCGAGAGGCCACGAGGGTTTTCAAGCCGCAACGTTCCGCTTACATCGGTGATTCGAACCCACATCCATCAGCTCCGCAGCTGCATATGCTTTAACCGCCTGACTACGGGCCCCTCGAAACAAACAGCTACACACAAACCAACATGGACAAAGAAAGAAAAAGAAACTGACGACGAGTTTCTGATAATGGAAATGAGCGAAGAATAGGGTAACTCTCGCTCCCATGATGAAATAAACACACGCCCATCACTCCAAACAAATGCTGCTTACGACACCGAATCGCTTTGCAAGAAATGACAGCACAGAGCACACAGAACAAACAAGGATACATCCTCCCCTATAGCCATCATCATGGGAGCAAGAGTTAGCCTACTTCTTCGTTAATTTCTGTTTACTGTTCGCTGCCTCGCCCAAGATTTCTTTTCTGATAAAAGTCAAACCCATCGCAAACAGCCACACACAGGCAGACGAACTAGCAAACAAACGTACACACAGACAAGCTGACGGACAGACATACCAGCGAGTGTAGGAGCCAAGACGAAACCGATCCCAACGAATAACGTGACCAGGCCGAAGGCGGTGGGCAGGTCAGGCAGATTGACGTAGCGAATAATGATGAGATTGACCAGCAGGTAAGAAGGCCCGTAGGTCACACCTGTAGAGAACAGAATGGGGCACATGATGAAATAGAACAGAACAGAACAGAACATTGAGGAAAACGAATATAATGGAATATGACAGAAGAGAACTGGTTGAACAGACAGAGATCAAAGAGAAGGGGACAGAAGAAAGCAGAGCAAAAAGGAATCATCTCTGTCCACCCAGCAGTAAATCAGTACCTGATTCAGTACAGGGAAGATTAAAGGCGTCGGAAGGAGGAGCAGAAGAGAGGGATAGGCTTTGACAATTCACGGCCTCTGTGGCCAATAGAGTATGGGAACTTTAACTTTTTTGTTTTAACCGACCAGCTCGCGAGCTATGACAACTCCAACACAATGTCATGACAGATTCACGCCAAAACAGCCAACTTACCGACCATGACAACGCCAACACAATATCATGTCAGATTCACGCCAAAACAGTCAACTTACCGACCATGACAACGCCAACACAAAGTCATGACAGATTCACGTCAAAACAGCCAACTTACCGACCATGACAACTCCAACACAATATCATGACAGATTCACGTCAAAACAGCCAACTTACCGACCATGACAACGCCAACATACAAGGCCGGAAGGGACACCCCGTACACCGGAAGGAACGCAAATACCACAGCCAGCGCCATCTGTGTGGGTCAAAATTCGGGTTACAGTTGGGGACATGTAGTAAGTAAACCGTCTGTACAGGTAAACAAGTTCTTTACTTTTTGAACATTTTTCTTCATTTGTTTAAGACATTGATTATTAACCTTTGCCAATGAAAGGGAATGGGAACCGGGAAAAGGGGAGGGCAGGGGAGCCGGAATAGCTCAGTTGGTAGAGCGCCGGACTCGTAATCTTGGTGATCCTGGGGTTGCGGGTTCGAATCTCCGCCGGGCCGGGCGTTTCGGTACAGGGGGATTTTCCCCTCGGAGTTAACATTGGTTCTTACTTCATTTCCCATACAGTCCTTTGAATGAGACTATAAACCGAGGTTCCGTGTGTGAACGCACGCATAACATCTTGCACACACGTCAAATCCCATCACCAACTTTCGGAAGAGAAGGCCAGTTTGGCCGTTGGTATGGATGACACGTTACACATGGCATGCACCCTGCGTGAGAAATGGGGAGAATGAAGGATGTAAGGAAACTTGAGTGAACGACATTGACTGGATGACACGGGAAACGACTGAATGAAGCGCCAGCTGGCAGCTCTTCAGTCGGCACTACCCAGGTAGGCAGCCCGTTGTGTAAACGAGTGTTGATTGTAAAGCGCTTAGAGCTTGGTCTCTAGCCGAGAACGGGCGCCATATAAGTGTCTCGGTGATGGGGACACAAGTATTTGTGAATGAGGAGTCGAGCAGACGACACGAAATAGAAAGAGGACAAATGGGTGGTGATGCGGTGTGTAGGTGATGTGTACATAGACACCACAAATCGTTTGGCAATCAAAGTGTAACAAAAAGTGCAGAGAAGGAAAAAAAAAAGAAAAAGAAAAAAAAGACAGAAGAAGAGGAAGTGGAATATAAAAAAAAGGGCTGTGTTTTGGCCATAAATTTCTGAGAGGGTGTCCTGTCCCATTTCTGAGAGGGTGTCCTGTCCCATTTCTGAGAGGGTGTCCTGTCCCATTTCTGAGAGGGTGTCCTGTCCCATTTCTGAGAGGGTGTCCTGTCCCGTCCAGCTTCTTCCTCCGGACCTGCGTGGTAACTTGACTCCTCTTCCGTCCCGCGACTTTTTCTTTTTGAATTCCTACGAGAGTTGTTTCCCCAGCGCCCGGCTGCAAGCCAACACGCTAAAAATAACAAAAACAAGTTTTAATCGTTGCTCTCCAGCGCCCACGAACCAGATGCGCTGAAAAAAAAAACTAGAAATAGCTTTCTCTGTTGCTCGCCGGCGCCGGCGCGAACTAACTACGCCGAAATAACTAACCCGGCGCCTGTGCGAGTGAAGCACACAGAACGACTACGGATTGTTCTCTGTGAAGTTTCACGATTCCACCGGAAGAAGGCGTGAGAGGCACATTTTGTGGCCCATCCTTCGACGAAGATGTTATCGGTCTGTGAAAACAACCACCACCATCACCACAACAGAAACAACTACAACAATAACAACAACAACAACAACAGCAGCAGCAGCAACAACAACAACAGCAATAACAACAACAACAACAACAGCAGCAGCAGCAACAACAACAACAGCAGCAGCAGAAGCAACAACAAAAACAACAGCAGCAACAACAACAACAGCAACAACAATAACAACAGCAACAACAGCAACAACAACAGCAACAACAGCAACAGCAACAACAAAAACAACAACAACAAGCATGTGCCCATGCTGGAAAACAACCA
>CM065746.1:8471937-8487403 GCA_033310375.1 Conus canariensis
CACGACAACAGAACACACAATAACACGACAACAGAACACACAGTAACACGACAACAGAACACACAGTAACACGACAACAGAACACACAGTAACACGACAACAGAACACACAATAACACGACAAAGAACACACAGTAACACGACAAGAGAACACACAGTAACACGACAACAGAACACACAATAACACGACAACAGAACACACAGTAACACGACAACAGAACACACAGTAACACGACAACAGAACACACAGTAACACGACAACAGAACACACAGTAACACGACAACAGAACACACAATAACACGACAACAGAACACACAATAACACGACAACAGAAACACAGTAACACGACAAATAACACACAATACACGAAACAGAACACACAATAACACGACAACGAACACACAGAACACGACAAGAACACACATAACACGACAACAGAACACACAATAACACGACAACAGAACACAGTAACACGACAAAGAACACACAGTAACACGACAACATAACACACAATAACACGACAACAGAACACACAGTAACACGACAACAGAAACACACAGTAACACGACAACAGAACACACAATAACACGACAACAGAACACACAATAACACGACAAGAGAACACACAAACACGACAACAGAACACACAATAACACGACAACAGAACACACAATACACACGACACGACAACAGTAACACGACAGTAACCACAGTAACACGACACAGAACACACAGTAACACACGAACACAACCGAGAAACACACAATAAACACGAACAAACAGTAACACACAAAACACACGTAAGACAACAGAACACACAGTAACACGACAAGAGAACATACAATAACACGACAACAGAACACACAATAACACGACAACAGAACACACAGTAACACGACAACGAGAACACACAATAACACGACAAGAGAACACACAAGTAACACGACAAAGAAACACACAAAAACACGACAGAAGAACAACAGTAAACACGACAACAGAACACACAGTAACACGACAAGAGAACACACAGTAACACGACAACAGAACACACAATAACACGACAACAGAACACACAGTAACACGACAACAGAACACACAATAACACGACAAGAGAACACACAATAACACGACAACAGAACACACAATAACACGACAACAGAACACACAGTAACACGACAACAGAACACACAATAACACGACAAAGAACACACATAACACGACACAGAACAACAATAACACGACAAGAGAACACACAGTAACACGACAAAGAACACACATAACACGACAACAGAACACACATAACACGACAACAGAACACACAATAACCGACAAAGAACACACATAACACGACAACAGAACACACAGAACACGACAACAGAACACACAATAAACACGACAACAGAACACACATAACACGACAACAGAACACACATAACACGACAACAGAACACACAATAACACGACAACAGAACACACAATAACAGACAACAGAAAACACACATAACCGACAACAGAACACAATAACACGACAACAGAACCACATAACACGACAAGAACACACATAACCGACACAGAACACACATAACACGACAAGAGAACCACAGTAACACCAACAGAACACACAGTAACACGACAAGAACACACATAACACGACACAGAACACACGTAACACGACAACAGAAACACAAGTAACACGACAACAGAACACAATAACAGCAACAGAACACACATACACGACAACAGAACCACATAACACGACAACAGAACACACAATAACACGCAACAGAACACACAATAACACGACAACAGAACACACAAACACGACAACAGAAACACAAAAAACAACAGAAACAATAACACACAAAAACACAATAACACGACAACAGAACAACAATAACACAACAGAAACACAATAACACGACAAAGAACACACAATAACACGACAACAGAACAACAATAACACACAAAAACAAAAACACGACAAAGAACACACAATAACACACAAAGAACAACAGTAAACGACAACAGAACACACAGTAACACGACAACAGAACACACAATAACACGACAACAGAAAACAGTAACACGACAACAGAACACACATAACCGACAACAGAACAACAGTAAACGACAACAGAACACACATAAACGAAACAGAACACACAATAAACGACAAAGAAACACAATAACAACAACAGAAACACAGTAACACGACAAAGAAACACACATAACACGACAACAGAACAACATAACAACACAAACAACAATAACAGACAAGAACCGACACAGAAAAAACCAGACACGCGACACAACCGCAAGACCACAGTAACACGCAAAGACACACATAACCACAGAAACCACCAACCACGCACGACCACAGTACAGACAGGAACACCATAACCGACAGAAAACACGTAACAGAAAAGAACACCTACCGACAACACGTCCGCACAAACACGCAGAACACTACACGACACAGAACAAATAACCGACAAGAAACACAATAACACAAGAAAACAATAAACCACAGAACACAAACACCACAAAAACAATAACACGACAAAACACACATAAACGAAAAGAACACACCCAAGACACATAACACAAAGCACACATAAAGCAAGCACAATACACGAAAAGAACCACTAACACAACGCACACTAAACGGAACAAACGCAAACACTATACACGACAAGAGAACACACAGTAACACGACAAGCAGAACACACAATAACACGACAACAGAACACACAGTAACACGACAACAGAACACACAGATAACACGACAAGAGAACACACAATAACACGACAACAGAACACACAATAACACGACAACAGAACACACAGTAACACGACAACAGAACACACAATAACACGACAAGAGAACACACAATAACACGACAACAGAACATACAATAACACGACAAGAGAACACACAGTAACACGACAAGAGAACACACAGTAACACGACAACAGAACACACATAACACGACAAGAGAACACACAATAACACGACAAGAGAACACACAGTAACACGACAAGAGAACACACAATAACACGACAACAGAACACAATAGTAACACGACAACAGAACACACAGTAACACGACAACAGAACACACAATAACACACAACAGAACACCAATAACACGACAACAGAACACACAATAACACGACAACAGAACACACAATAACACGACAACAGAACACACAATAACACGACAACAGAACACACAATAACACGACAAACACGTAACACACAATCAACCACGCACAACAGACAACACACAATAAACACGAAAACAACAGAACACACAGTCAACACGAACAACAGAACACAGACATCAATAACACGACAACAGAACACACAAAACACGACAAACAGAACACACAGTAACACGACAACAGAAACACACAGTAACACGACAAACAGAACACACAATAACACGACAACAGAACACACAATAACACGACAACAGAACACACAGTAACACGACATACAGAACACACAATAACACGACAACAGAAACACACAATAACACGACAACAGAAACACACAATAACACGACAACAGAACACACAATAACACGACAACAGAACACACCAGTAACACGACAAGAGAACACACAATAACACGACAACAGAACACACAATAACACGACAACAGAACACACAATAACACGACAAGAGAACACACAATAACACGACAACAGAACACACAATAACACGACAACAGAACACACAATAACACGACAACAGAACACACAGTAACACGACAACAGAACACACAGTAACACGACAACAGAACATACAATAACACGACAACAAACACACAATAACACGACAACAGAACACACAGTAACACGACAACAGAACACACAATAACACGACAACAGAACACACAACACCTTCAAATGTCAACAAATTCAACTTCAATACCAGACGGAAGAAGTCTCTGTACAACAGGGGGATACAAAACGGAATGCTTCCAGAATCCTCTCACCTGGGCCATCAGCCCGGCGTAGGCCCCCATGGCATAGCGCCAGCCGTAGCTGTCAATCAGCCAGTGCAGCAGGTAGGGGCCCACCAGGAAACCCACTCCCAGACTGGCCAGCGTCAGACCGTTGGCCATCGTCCGGTACTTGTGGAAGTACGTGCTGACCATGGTGACGCAGGGGGTATAGCATAGGCCGCCGCCTATACCTGTAAGAGGACAGAGAGAGAAGAGAGAAGAGAGAGAGAGAGAGAGAGAGAGAGGAGTGTGAGATGTTACTGCTGCGCTGTCATCGTTTGTTCGACTGTCGTCGTCACTATTGTTCCTGCTGTACTGTTACTGTTGTTACTGTTATCAGTGTCAGACTTTCTTTCAACCTAACATCTTAGTTATAAAACATACATTCGATGATTGTTCTTACACCTTCATTTACCACGATCTGTACCGCCCTCCTCCGCCCTTCCGCCCCACCCCCTCAAACCACTGTACCGCCCTCCTCCGCCCTTCCACCCCGCCCCCTCAAACCACTGTACCGCCCTCCTCCGCCCTCCCACCCCGCCCCCTCAAACCACTGTACAGCCCTCCTCCACCCTCCCACCCTCCCCCTCAAACCACTGTACCGCTCTCCCCCACCCTTCCGCCCTCCCCCTCAAACCACTGTACCGCCCTCCTCCACCCTTCCGCCCTCCCCCTCAAACCACTGTACTGCCCTCTTCTGCCCTTCCGCCCTCCCCCTCAAACCACTGTACCGCCCTCCTCCAACCTTCCACCCCGCCCCCTCAAACCATTGCACCGCCCTCCTCCACCTTTCTGCCCCGCCCCCTCAAACCACTGTACCGCCCTCCTCCAACCTTCCACCCCGCCCCCTCAAACCACTGTACTGCCCTCTTCCGTCCTTCCACCCTCCCCCTCAAACCACTGCACCGCCCTCCTCCACCCTTCCACCCCGCCCCCTCAAACCACTGTGCCGCCCTCCTCCACCCTTCCACCCCGCCCCCTCAGACCACTGTGCCGCCCTCCTCCACACTTCCACCCCGCCCCCTCAGACCACTGTGCCGCCCTCGTCCACCCTTCCACCCCGCCCCCTCAGACCACTGTGCCGCCCTCGTCCACCCTTCCACCCCGCTCCCTCAGACCACTGTGCCGCCTTGTGCCTCCCCTTCCTTAGTAACCTCACTGTCTTGGTGTGCCTACCCTATTTGGTTCGACAACAGTGATAAGACAAACCGGTCGTAATCCGGGTCTTTTTCGCCTCTCTCTCAGCGCCATTTTCGGAAAGCAGTTAGTGGCTTCATTGATTTTTCATTGATTATTTTGTCATCCTGTTGACTTGGGACACATTTCACAGTGTCGGATTCTGACCGTAACAGTAGCATGAGCTTGCTTGTGGACGAAATGTTTTATCAAAAGATGTTTTTTAAGCCAAACTGGCGACGGGAATAAATCGGACATTGATGTCAACTCGGCAGACAACCGCGACAATGACTTTGAACTGGAAGAAGAGGGAGTGAATGAGAGTGGTGACAGTGACTCTGACGAAGGTGACGTAGGTGACGCAGGTGTTGCTAGTGTCGGTGACGTAGGTGACACAGGTGACGCAGGTGGTATTGATGTCGGTGACGTTGGTGGCGCAGGTGGTGTTGATGTCGGTGGATGTGCAGAATTGTGTGAAAAACACCCCATTGCCTGATTACGCGCAGATCAGGGAGGCAGGTGAAGGGGAGGGGGTATCCAGGGATTCATTCCACCCCCTCTCCCTACCTCCCAAGGACAAAAACAAATTGAAAAAAAAACCGTCCTAAACAGGTAATTCTGGATTAACCCCCTTTAACCCCCCCCCCCCCCCCAACAAAACCAAACAAACAAATACACACACACACGAACGAACAAATGACTCCCTGCCCCTCATAGACAACTAAGATTGTCAGAAACAATAACAACAACAACAACAACCAAACAGGAAAACAAATGCGCTCAGGCTTGCGTACCAACCAAACCTCATTTTCTTTGCATCCCATAATATGCAATCAGATGTTGTTATATGGAGTTGAATTACAATGTAGAATATCGCACGTTTGGTTGACTATCATTCCATAGAAAATGATTTTACAGACAGCCAAACACGATGTTGATAATCACTGTTATGTGACAGCAGTGCTGTCTGTGGAGCCGTAACTTCGCAAGATTGGGCGTTCCTTGCGTCAGACGCAATTGTGTCTATGTTCAAAATAAAAAGTGGAACCACAATCCAAGAATCGTTCAGCGGATGCGGAGTGAGCGAGGACACCACCGGCACTACGGTTGCACCCCACTGGGTCATAATCCCAACCCTCCATGCACTCAAACGTAAAAGAGAAGTTACTGTACGGCCGAACGAATGAGACAAACAAGAAGACAATGAAAACGGAGAACGAACAATCACTTATCTCCCCGATTTGGGTTCAGCATAGATCCATTTTGCGCCCACTTTGAGGAGGTAAGTGATTGTTCGTCCTTCGTTTACATTGTATTCAAAGTTGTTTGTCTTGCCTGAAGAAGACCAAAGAGGTCGAAACGCGTAGTGTTTTGCCTTGTAATTTGTTTGTGTGTTTCGTTCGGCGGTACAGCAGCTTTTCTTTGAAGTCCGTTTCCATTTCCGCCTGCAGTCACCTCCCTTTGAAACTAACCTCCATTATGATTGTCATGAAACCTGGGTTATACTTAGAATTGACAGGCACTCAGGTCAGAGTTCATACAGACTTTTAAAAAAATCAAGGATTTTCTGAGGACTTTTCAACGATTTTTGATGCAGAACATGAAGCCTTTCTGTATACCGTGGCTGCTTCACACCGTCTTCTGTGTGGAATCTGCTTCACACCGTCTTCTGTGTGGAATCTGCTTCACACCGTCTTCTGTGTGGAATCTGCTTTGCAACAGATGATAAGGAAGCGGGCACTTTGGGCAGATACAATATGACCTTGAACTTCTGTTATAATGTCTTTAACTCTCCATATCATTTTATGTCTATTTCACCAGGATATAAACTGCTCCATCAAAATCTTCATTTTTCAAGCAATTTCAAGCACAGCACTCTCGGGTATTTATAAGCACTAAAATTCAACTTTCAAAAACCCATTTTTGTCCTAGAAAGGGGATCCTCAAAATTCAAGGACTTTTAAGGACTTTCAAGGACTCCTGTGGACCTTGATAAACTTAATCACATCTACAGGATCGACATGCGTGAGAAGAAATGCAAACACAAATGCCAGGACAAGATCTGCCGACGCAGCAGTACTGTCTTTGACAGAAACCTTCAGTCTACACCACGTTGGCAAGACGCAACTGGATGGGGTAGCCATGACGTCAGATAGCCAGATGGGGCAGCCATGACGTCAGATCTCCAGACTAACACATCCCCAAACAACTGTTCTATAGCAGTCTTTCCTCAGAAAAGCGCCCTCATGGTGGTCAACACGATCCGTTTAAAGATTACCTCAAGATTTCCATGAAAACCCTCAGAATAGCCCCTGGGAACAACTAGTCCTGCTGTGGAAATATCTAGATCTCCCTGAAAGTCTTTTTTTAGGAAAAAAAACCCCGGGCTCCTAGGAGTAGGTACTCTCGGACCAAATTAAAGGCCCTGGTGTGGGAAATCTCGGAGCAGGGGCTGCCACCGTCATATCGGACGACCAAAGAAAGCGTGAGTTGAGAAAAACAGACACTGGCCAACAACGACAGCGATCTTCTTCAAATCACCCACCTCGAAAGGCGCTACACTGCTCAGCCACCATCAGACTCACGAGCCTCGAACAAACCCTTCTTAGGGATGTCGATGGTCATCGCCACCTGCAGTCTACAGACATCATCAAAAAGACTCATTCTTTTTATGACAGTGTATGTTTTTACATCCCTTAACGTTTGCCCCGAGACGAGATCAAATTCTTCGGATACCTTCTGACCAGTGAGCTCGCCAAGGTTTGGCAATTCAAAATGTTGCGTGGACCAGAGGCAAAAACGTATTTTAAAACTCTTGCTTTTGTTTGCTCTCCTGACAAGAGAAGTCCTCAGTTTGCTCTACAAATACTCGAATAGTTTTCTTCCAGGGGGCTTTGCCCGCTTGGGTTCTTCATTAGGGCACAGCCCCTTGACTTTCAGGGCCTAGTCCTTGCATCCTGACCTTTCACCCCCTTTTCCCCACCCATCCACCCCCCTTTTCCCTCAATTACTCACCACAAAGGACCCCAAAGAGCATGAGGAGAGTGGAGAGGTCCGAAGAGAAGGAGGCTGACAGCAGAGCGACACTCCTCATGGCCCCTCCAGCCATGGCCACGACACGGTGAGACAGCAAGTCTGACAGCATGCCGGATACTGGTGCTGAGAGAGAGAGAGAGAGAGAGAGAGAGAGAGAGAGAGAGAGAGAGAGAGAGACAGAGAGAGACAGAGAGAGACAGAGACAGAGACAGAGACAGAAAATAGTTGTTTGTAATTGTATAGGCTCATCGTCATAACGGATTTTCAGCTTTCCGAGTTTATTCTTATTTTGATGTATTTGTTTGAAAAAACAAACAACAAAACAACAACAGCAACAGCACAACAGAGAGAGAGAGAGAGAGAGAGAGAGAGAGAGAGAGAGAGAGAGAGAGAGAGAGAGAGAGAGAGAGAGAGAGAGAATGATTCATTGCTTGGGCACTTCGCCCATTGCAAAGGGGAATCGGGGTTCCGGGTGTTCACATGAGCATTAGAGGAACTGATACAGTTTCATTTAATCAAGGTGTCACTGCGTGTGGACTAGTCTATATACACTACTCTACATCCGCTAAATCTTTAGACCACACTGCGCATGATTTAAAACTGATGGATAAATGAAGAATGACTAAGATGAGAGGCTTTAAGAAGAAGGTCTCGTGGCCACGACTTAGCAGATGTCTGACCTACGCATTTGCCCATCGCGCTGGTCAGACCTTGAGGACTCGAGACCTTGAGTATTCGCTGGTCAGACCTTGAAGACTCGAGACCTTGAGTATTCGCTGGTCAGGCCTTGAGGAACTGATAGACTGACTGGATATACAGTGACCGGGTAGCCATGTCACGCATTGCACACCGTGTCCCGTTTATCCCGTCCAACATCACACAGTGAACAGGAAGTCTACAGCAACACAATGAGTACGTCTAACCACGAGACCCAAAAGGCACTTTGAAAAATGGGGAGGGGAGAGGTAAGGGAACAGGGGTGCGGGAAACTGGCGTAAGATGAGGGGGGGGGGGGGGGGGGGAAGGAGGGGGGGGTGGGGGGGGGGGGGGGGACGGGCACATGCACAGTCAACCAAGCTAAAATCTAACTGTATCATATGCGAAACACATTTTCCAAAAGAAACACGTATCAGAAGAATTAAGCTTTGCAGTAACACCCTTTTTTCCTTTCCAGCATGGCTCATCCCAAGCATTTGTTAAACTCAGTCTTGTTGTAAATACCATTCCTAAATACTTGTAAGCATTAACAACTTCTATTGTTGTACTGCCATACAACCATAGATGACCACCGTTACAGAAAACTATATTTGTTTTTTCAAGATTGACCATCAAATGTAATTGGTCAGCTTCTTCCTTCGGTACATTTAGCTGATTTTGCAAACCAAAAGCTGTGCTAGACAAGAGAATGACATCATCAGCAAAAAGCATAAAAATATTTCAATAGCTCCTGGTACAATTTGTAAACCGTTCACCTTTTCTGGATAATCCTACTGCTAATTCGTTGATGAAGAGGAAGAACATATGTGGGCTCAAAAGACATCCCTGTATTAAGCCACGCGGGCAACAGAAAAATGCTGTGTATGTGCTCTTATCTGGAACATGTGCTAAAACCGAGTCATAAATACTTCGCAAAGCGCCATACAGCTTGCCTTTTACACCAGTTTTACGTAAAATGTTCCATAAAATGTTACGATTGACAGATTCAAAAGCCTTCTTAAAATCCACAAAGGCAACATAAAGTTTGGTGTTACGTAGTAAGTATTTTTCTTCTAATGTATACAGAGTAAAAATATGGTCTACAGTACTGTACTTTGATCTGAAACCGGCCTGCTCCTCAATTATCTGTTCCTCTCTTTCTGTCCACTTTGTTAATTGTTTATTGAGAATGTGTGTATAAACTTTACTGAGTACACTTGTCAGCGTTATTCCACGGTAATTGTCAAGGTTGTTAGCATCTCTTTTCTTAAGTATGGGACAATTATGAATTTGGCCCACTCTTTGGGGAAAGTTCCACCTTCGAATAATTTGTTAAATAACACAACAGGAAAATCAACCACTTTTTCATTTGCATGCTTTAACATTTCTCCAATTATTTTATCAGGTCCCGCACTTTTTCCAGCCTTCAGATTCTTTATACTTGCTGTTACTTCATCTTTAGTAATACAGTCATTGACCAGTGGGTTACATACGTTGTCAAAATCAGTTGCAATTTCATCATCAGTTTCTTCTGCAGTATTGTCAAATATCTTGAAGACGTCAAGGAAGTGATTGTACCATTGATGGGAAGTTATTTCATTGAAGATGAGAGATTTCCTGTTCATTGATCTAACCGTAGACCAGAAAAGCCTTGGATCGTTTAGAGCACTCCGTGATGGCGTAAATCTATGTTCTTCATATTTTTGTTCATCTAGTCGTTTAAAATCCACATATTCTTTTCTTTCTGTAAGTACGTTTTCTTTCCTCTCTCACCTCTTTTCTCCTACATCTCTGGAACTGTTTTAACAACCTTTTCACCCTTCGTTTCTTCCTTTCACACTCTGCATCAAACCATTCATCACATTTCTTACCACCTTTTCCGACCATTCTCACCATGCAGGTTGCAGCTCCAAACAGACCGTTCACAAAATGTTCGAAACAACGACGTTTTCAGAAGATCAAACAGGATTCATGCCAAACGGTTAATTATCATGTAGTTACATTTGAAATTTTCGAAAGAGGATCAAAGAGAATTTATGTTTGACAGAATAACACCTGCTGGTTTTGCCATACTCCCCAAGGTAATGCTAGCGCACAGGGTTAATTTATAGGTCAGGTATCTGCCCACACTTTTCCATGAGACCGTCTTCCCAAATACAAATACAATAAATGCAATACGATACGATACGACACGACACGATACGATTCGATACGATATGTTTCAGTTCCATATGCTGATTCAATGCAACGCAACACAATACAATACGATACAATACGATACGATACAATAGAATACAATACGACACAATACGATACGATACGATACGATACGATGCGATACAATACTATACGATACGACACAATATGATACGATATGATATGATATGATACAATACGAAACAATACAATACTATACGATACACTATTATATGATGCAACATAATACGATACGATACAAAATGATACGATACGATATGACACGATACGATTATGATACGATACAATATGATACGATATAATACGATACGATATGATACAATATGATACGATATGATACGATATAATACGATACGATATGATACAATACAATATGATACAATACGACATGATACGATACGATACGATACGATATGACACGATACGGTATGATACAATACGATATGATACGACACGATATGATACGATACGTCATGAAACGATACGATACGATATGATACGATATGATACAATACAATATGATACGATACGACACATGATACGATACGATATGATAAAATGCGATACAATATGATACAATACGATATGATACGATACAGTTCTATTCAATATGATTCAGTACACTGTAATACAGGACAGTATAATTCAAAACATTACGAGACAATAGCATATGACACGATACAGTACTATACGATATGATTCAATGCAATATAATGCAATACAGTAAGTGCAACACAACACAATGTAATACCATACGATAAGATACCACATAATACAGTTCTGTACTATGTGATTCAGTACATTGTAATACAATAAATACGATACGATACGATACGATACGATACGATACGATACGATACCATACGATACGATACCATACCATACCATACCATACCGTTCCATACCATACCATACCATACCATACCATACCATACCATACCATACATTACAACGCTATACCATACCATACCATACTATACCATACCATACCATACCATACCATACCATACCACACCATACCATACCATACCATACCATACCATACCATACCATACCATACCATACCATACCATACCATATGATGCAGGTCTATACGATATGATTTAAAACAACGTAATACAATACAGTACATCATAAACCTAGGGCTTGTTATTGCTCATTTGTCCTGATGACTGTGAATGGATTTTCTTAATCTGTTTGCTGAATAAAAGTTATTTAAACCAATACAGTACAATACAACACAACACAACACAACACAAACAATACAACACAACGCAACGCAACGCAACGCAACGCAACGCAACGCAACGCAACGCAACACAACACAACACAACATTTGTTTATTGAATAAAAGTTATTTAAACCAACACAACACAACACAACACAACACAAACAAACACAACACAACACAACACAACACATTTGTTTATTGAATAAAAGTTATTTAAACCAATACAGTACAATACAACACAACACAACGCAACGCAACGCAACGCAACGCAACGCAACGCAACAACACAACACAACACAACACAACACAACACAACACAACACAACACAACACAACACAACACAACACAACACGATACGATACGATACGATACGATACAATATAGCCTAGTTCTGTACTATATGATTCAATACAATGTAATGCGGTACAATGTATATACAATACAATAAGAACACTACAATACAATTAGCTACAGTTCCATACCAAATTGATTCAACACAATATAATACAATACAGCGCAGTGCAATACAATGTAAGTACAATACAAGTACAATGCAAGTACAATACAGTACAGAACAACACAGTACAAGACACCACGCCCCACACCAGACCCCAGCACACTGCGGCACTCACCTAGCACCATGGGACCACAGATGCACACGGCACCAATGAAGGCCACAAACCCCTGACTGCCTGAAAAAGTTTCCAGAAACTCCACCTGTTGACACAAACATTTCACCATAGGGTAAACACCACTACCCCTCCCCCCCCCCCCCCCCCCCCACCCGACCACCTCTTTTTCCTCCTCCCACTTTCTCCACCTGTGCCCTTCCACCCCTTCCCCCATCTCTTCTCTCAGGGAGAGATTTTTCATCTCCCCCTCCTTTTCCAACTGTCCCTCCCCCCCCCCCCCCCTCCTCTCCAGTACATAACCATAAACTTTGGTGTTTAAGCCCAGCGAAAAGCCGAGAGCGCAATCATAAGTTACTGTAGTAATTATTAATCATTGCAGGCTACCAACATAGACCAAGATGGGAGTACCAGCCCTAAATGTCGTTTCTGCTTCTGCGCATGCTTCTTTCAGTTTCTTAGCAACTAGACAATTATAATCGTGAAGGCATCCACGCGTACCCATGCATGCGCCCGTGTCAGAGGGATAGCTGTGCTGTGCTGTGCTGTGCTGTGCTGTGCTGTGCTGTGTGTGTGTGTGTGTGTGTGTGTGTGTGTGTGTGTGTGTGTGTGTGTGTGTGTGTGTGTGTGTGTGTGCCTGGAAGAAGTAGGGAGTGGAAGATTCGGGGCACGGGGTAGATGTGTCTCTACGGGTGCTTTTACACGTAGCACTGTATCTTTTGTTGCGAACAAACTGAATCAAGCGTTCGCAAATCCGGTACCGACGTAATGGGCTGGTATGCTCATCTGGTTTGCATCTGCTTATGTTTATTGCTGATAATTCCCCACACAAATCTCCAGTATGAAGAGTGTGTGGGTGCATAATTGGATAGATTTCACACACACACACACACACACACACACACACACACACACACACACACACCACACACACACACACACACACACGCACACACACACACACTCACACACACACACACACACACACACACACACACACACACACACACACACACACACACACACACGATCATTTTGTGATTTCCAGCTGACCTGAAATATGCCCACGCACGCCTGAAAAGCTTGTTCCAGAGTCAGGGATAAGGCAGCGGCTGGCAGGACGACCCATGCCCACCCCTTGTCGACGTCACGACCCGTGACGTCAGCCATTGCGTCACACGTTTGCGCTTCCTGGTATAGGGAGTAAGAAAGAAAAAAACATTTTGAATACGGACGCATTCACACTCATGAATATACGTATATGCATACATGTACACCGCACATACAGACATCATACATGTACACCACACATACAGACATCATACATGGACACCACACATACAGACATCATACATGTACACCACACATACAGACATACATGGACACCACACATACAGACATCATACATGACACCACACATACAGACACCATACATGGACACCACACATACAGACACCATACATGTACACCACACATACAGACATCATACATGTACACCACACATACAGACATCATACATGGACACCACACATACAGACATCATACATGACACCACACATACAGACATCATACATGACACCACACATACAGACATCATACATGGACACCACACATACAGACATCATACATGTACACCACACATACAGACATCATACATGGACACCACACATACAGACATCATACATGACACCACACATACAGACATCATACATGTACACCACACATACAGACATCATACATGACACCACATACAGACATGATACATGACACCACACATACAGACATCACACATTTACACCACACATACAGACATCATACATGTACACCACACACACAGACATCATACATGTACACCACATACAGACATCATACATGTACAAACCCCACATACAGACAAACATACATTTTACACTACACATACAACATCATACAAGACACCACACATACAGACATCATACATGTACAACCCCAAAAAAAAACCCTACCCCGGAAAAATCATAAAAGTACACCACCCCATACAACATCATACATGTACAACCCCACACAAAACATTATACACAGGCCCCCGGGCCCTCCCGCGCGCACACACACACAATTTTAAAAAAACACACGCACGCACAAAATATAAAAAGCACACATAAAAAGAAAGATGGGGATATACACGCACAAACGTGCGCGCAAGAAAAAACACACACACACACACAAAAACACACACACACACACACAAAACACACACACACAAAACACAAAACACAAAACACACACACACACACACGAAAGAGAGAGAGAGAGAGAGAGAGAGAGAGAGAAGAGAGAGAGAGAGAGAGATTGAAAATTTAAAAGATTTTATTGATCGATTGATTGATTGATTTTCTTTTAAAAAGCAAAAAAGAAAATTTAAGGCCAAAACCTTTGCCTTACAATCTGTCCCCCATCATGCATAAAAATAAATTTTTACACTTAACATTT
>CM065746.1:8487503-8490003 GCA_033310375.1 Conus canariensis
ATTATATTTATGACGTCAATTCTTTGCTCTGACCAGTTGCCAAAGATGGACATCACGTAGTTGGATTGTTTTTGTTTTTTTCTCTTGAAAAAGGCCACGTGGCCGAAAATTAGATGAGTGGCATGGTGATTTTTCTATAATGTTTTCTTCCCTTTGGAGGACTATTGCTTTTGTTTCTTATAGTTGAAACCACTCCTTGAAAAAAATGGATTACGCAATACAACTACGTAGACTGAAGGAGAAAAGGGCAAGGTATGTGTCACATGAATTATTTTTAAACAGTTGTCTTGCAAAATCTTATATTCCGACGGGTTTCTCCATGAAATGGAACAATAATGTTGAAATGGACCAGGAATCTTTGCACAAATGTTGGAAAATCAAACAGGACGCATCTCTTTCACTTATGGAAGTAACAAGGCAGGCGTGCACGAAAAAAATCCTTCAACTGAACGCTGAAATTACTTCATGTGAATCTCTCACGGACTCTGAAACATGCGTGTATACAGACAACTGCGAACAATTAGAAAAGTCACGTATGAGGTCGATCAAAGACAAGAAACTACGTAAAGCAGCAGACAATGTCTGGAGAGAAATAAAAATCACTGGCGATGGGAATTGTTTCTATAGAGCATTAAGTTTTAATTTCCATGGCAATGAGATGAAACATGCAGACATTCGTAAAAATGTTGTATCTTTCATGACAGAGCACAAAAGTCAGTTTCAACCCTTTGTAGATGGACATATTGACCAGCATATACAAAACCAAACCTACATGGATGGAAGGACTGAATCTTGGGCCACAGAGGCAGAACTCATGGCGGCATCGGCTTTATACAATGTTGACATCAAAGTCAAAGTCAAGTGTCAGGACAGATTCGTATGGCATGTTTTTACTTTTCACTTGGATTCTTATTCACATCATGTCACTAGAAATGTAATTCCCTATGAAAATAAGGTGTGTCTTGCATTCAGATCTAACCATTATGATCTCATCGTGCGTGAACAACCGGATGAAAAGACGATTCAAGGACTTCAGAAACCGAACTTAGTTTTCAGCAGTGAGGAGCAGATTGACTGGTTTGATTGTGTGCAAAATGGCTGTGACAACAAAACTGATGAACTAAGAACTGTTGATTGTGTGCAAAATGGCTGTGACAACAAAACTGATGAACTAAGAACTGTTCAGACTCGAAAAGACAGTCATGCCCAGACCACAGGTAGCAACATGTGTGGTAACCCTTCGACACGGTTGGCTCCTCATAAAACAGAGACCATTCTCACAGGACCTACCTCGCACAAAAAAGATCAGGGTAGTATAAATCAAGTTGCTAGTAAAGAAAATACTGCACATAGCATTCATAAGCGCACAGGGAGAAAAGTATGCTCTAAGTCACAGAAACATAGAACGAATAACGACAACAAAGAAAATGTTACAAACCTGTCCAATCACACACTCACGAATGCAGAGATATCCCTGCTCTCTAAAGGGCTCAAGTTTGTACCGGATAAATCACAGGTAAATACTACAAAACTTTTGGCAGACTTAGATGAGTGGGAACGTAGGATGCGCCTCAGAGAATACTTTTTTGACAAAGATAGCAATGATGAAATAGAACAAGAAGAGGAGTCTCAGGAAAAGTTTAAAGTAAAAAATAAGAGCACTTTCACACCAAAAGAAGGTAGGGATCATTGGTTAGATATGTACATTGAACTTGTAAAGAATGATATTATGAACAACTTGAAGAAAAATGGTAAACTGAACCTCAGTCGTAATGAAAAAGATGCATTTTATGCACTTCTAAATAATGAAAACATCATCATTCGACCAGCAGACAAAGGATCTGGGGTTGTTGTTATGAACAAAGATGGTTACATTTCTGGGCTGCACAATGAAATGACCAAAAGTGAATCCTACACTATGATAGAGAAAGACCTCACTGAGATAGCAACAAAAAAGGTGAAAAAGATAGTGAATAGAATGTATAGAGAAGGGGTTATATCCAAAGACCTACAACAGTACCTCCTCCCACGCTACCCAAAAGGTGGTAAACTGAAGGGGAACCCAAAACTACATAAGCAAGGTGCACCATTGCGAACGATTGTCAGTGGTATAGACACTCCCACAGAAAAACTTGCAGAAGTCACAGAGCATGAGTTGAATGATTACGTCATTAACTCTCCCACCTACATAAGAGATACATCAGACTTCATAAGTAAATTAAAAGAATGTGCTTGTCCTGTCCCAGACGATGCGATTCTGTTTTGCTTTGATGTAGAGAAACTGTACCCCTCTGTGCCTCGGAAAGAGGGAATAGAAGCATGTATAGAAGCTTTACAAAGCAGACCTAGACCCATCGTACCAACAGACTGTGCAGTTGAAATGATTGAAACTGTTTTAGATTATAATGGATTCAGTTTAGGGGATTCACACTACAGACAGACAGATGGAATAGCCATAGGGTCCAGACTAGGGAGAAACTTTGCTTGTACATACATGCGG
>CM065746.1:8495003-8510003 GCA_033310375.1 Conus canariensis
AGACAACATCTAGTGTGAAGAGGAGCTTGGTTCGAAAATGGGGTTTGTGTTGAAGGAGACGATCTTGCTGAGTCTGTGAGTTGTGTCTTAGACACACGTGGGAATGTTTTGCACTATGGGTCGGGGGAGAGAGTCAATGTACTGTGGTATGTGTTTTGTAGGGCAATCGCAACGATAGACTATGGGTCTGCCAGCTGTTTTGATTATTTGCCTTTTGGGAAATAGGTAGAAGTGAGTTGTTTGATGCCTGACATTATGAGGAATATGACTGTCTTTGATATGTTATTACGTATGATTTCCTGGTTGTCTGTGCTAAACAAGCAAGCATGCAGTCATGCTCATAAAATAAATCTACACGCTCGTGCAAATACATACAGACGCATAGGCATGTAGATCTACAATTTGAGCAATAACATGCTCACACTTGCACACACACACATACTCGTGTAAAAGGTATAACACACATACAAAACCAAAGCGTAAGCATTGATAACAGATTCCTTAAAAAATAGTGGCCGAATAGGACACATCCCTCTGGAAACAAGCCTCCAACATCACCTGTTAGTTTTCAACTGGAGCTCATGCGGGAGAAATAAGAGTGGGTGACCCATACAGAGCTGGTGAAGAGACGCTGAGACAGAGTCGAAAAGGAAGGTAATCGTGTGAACAGTTGATCGTATGTTTACTTTGCTGGTCTTAATACAGAAACAGTTTCTATTGAACAGTATATTGTATGTTGCTTTTGGACCTTGAAAAGGCGTTTGACTAAAAATAGGCATTTGCTTTGACCTGTCCTAGAAAGGAAAGCATGAGATGAGTCATAGAAGTGTACCAGAGACATGCGTAACAACGTTAAATATAGGGTTTGGTGTGGCTCTCAACTGACTGACTGTATCAACTGTGCAGGTGGGGGTCAAACAAGGTGACGAGTGCAACTCTATATTATTTTCACTTTTTATAAACGAACTGGCACTCGAAGTACTGAACAAAGGTGAACACGGTACCACGTTTTCCTATGACTCATTTCAGTTTTTATTCTTGTATTGACAACTGATATGTTTGGAATTGTCACTGGCCTTCAACTACCAACGAAATTCAGCACTGGCACTTAACTTAAACGTGAAATTGGAAACAAAGGAACATTGTAGTGTTTCCGAAAGACGGCTATTTAGGCGCAAGAGAACGCTGTACATGTGATGGTGTTTTAATTCCATAATTAATTTGTATTATGAGGAAAAAGTCTTTATTTTATAACAGTCTATTGAAATTATGTGTTAAAATGTTTGATTGTCAAATACAGGCTGTTGTCGACTTTGCCTCAGAACTTTCGGGACTGAACAATCCAGCTTCATTTTATGAATCTGTACATTTATTTGCTTTAAAGATATTTTGACGTATAAATAAGTGTACGCCAAACAAATTTCTGGTATATAGTGACACCAACAGATATACAGTATGTTGAAGTTCTGTCCAGTGCTTTTGTTGTTGTTTCATTTGCTTCATATGGATGAGTGTCGCATGCCCCGTAAAGCATATAGCAAGTTGTTTGAATTAGGTACGAGGGGAGGAAAATCTGGGAATCAGATGTACGCACATGTTTATACAAATACGGTTTGGGTGTAGTTTGGGAAATCTAGGACGTTGGTAATATTAAGGTTTTTTAAGAGGTGTTTTTCATCAACATGTACTCGAATGCAGATGGCAAAAATGACATCTTCATGTTCAAAAGGGTGAACCATTTGATTTGCACATGATATTTTTTTGTACGCGACATAAAAACAATATCATGCTGATTATTAATGGACACTTAAAGTTTATAACAACGACATTCTGACCAAGAATAAGAGAGCTAGTGATGTGTTATTATGAATACAGAGGACATAAGATAGTAAATCTAGTTCGTCCTTTGTGTCAAGAAACTAAAGCAGGCGAGCTGCATTTTGTTTTATGTCGCTCAGTTCCAGTTAAAATAACCAGAAGTTTATTTCAAGCAAATATGATCAACACGTTTATTAAGTCAATTAACTGCCACTTACGGAATTACACATTTTCGTGTAGGCAATAGTATTGTGTTGCTTCGTTATGAGCACATAAGGTAAACAAGCAGGAAAGTGTGAAGAACTGTGAGCATTGTACCGGCCTGAAGTGCTGCCATATGCAGGAACATCTGCTGTTTTGTCTCAGCCATGGCAGTACCACAGAACTAAGTACACACAATCTCCTGTGTCAGGGTCTGAGTGAAACCAAATGATTAATAATGAATGACGATTATTAATCAATCAATAATAATAATAATGAATACTTATATAGCGCCTATTCTCGGCTAGAGTAACCATGCTCTAAGCGCTTTACAATCCACACTCGTTTACACAACGGGCTGCCTACCTGGGTAGTGCCGATTGAAGAGCTGCCAGCTGGAGCTTCATTCAGTCGTTTCCCGTGACATCCAGTCGTTCAATATTGTTCACTCAATTTTCTTACTTCCTTCATTCTTTCCATTTCTCACGCAGGGTGCATGCTATGTGTAACGTGTCATCCATACCAACGGCCAAACTGGCCTACTCTTCCGAAAGTTGGTGATGGGATTTTACGTGTGTGCAAGATGTTATGCGTGCGTTCACACACGGATCCTCGGTCGGTTTATAGTCTCATTCGAAGGACTGTAAGGGAAATGGAGTCAGAACCAATGTTAACTCCGAGGGAAAAATCCCCCTGTACCGAAACGGCCCGGCGGAGATTCGAACCCGCAACCCCAGGATCACCAAGATTACGAGTCCGCCGCTCTACCAACTGAGCTATTCCGGCTCCAAAATCAGTCAACTAACTAACTAATTAACTAACTAACGAACGAACGAACGAACAGACTGATTAATGAACTAATTGATTAATAGATTAATCAATCAATCAATTAAGGATTCAACACTATCTGACATGTGGAGAACATTCCATAATGATAAAAACGAATTTTCGTGGAGTAGAACCAATCGCGTTTGTTGCTCGCCGCTTTGTTTTGTATCAGAGGAAATCTGAAATTACTGTGTTTCATGTGAACTGCTAACTGTTGCCCACTCTCGTCATATTTCTCTGATTTTTCATTTTCTCCCCCCACCCACCCCTTTTTTTCTTAATTTTTGCCAAGTCATTAACGTAATGACCGAGGAATTGTTAGCCTGCACTTGTTTTCCACCACTACCGAATTGTTCCACACACACACACGCACGCACGCACGCACACACACACACACACACACACACACACACACACACACACACACACACATATATATATATATATATAGATACATACATACATATAATATATATATATATATATATATTATTATTCCTTTTTGCCTGCTCCAAGGACCTTTATATCTTTATCTATATCTATATTTATCTACCTATCTGTCTATCTATCCATCTTTCAATCATTTATCTATCTATCTATCTAATTATCTATCTATGTGTGTGTGTGTGTGTGTGTGTGTGTGTGTGTGTGCGTGCGTGCGTGCGTGCGTGCGTGCGTGCGTGCGTGCGTGCGTGCGTGCGTGCGTGCGTGCGTGCGTGCGTGCGTGCGTGCGTGTGTGTGTGTGTGTGGTGTGTGTGTGTGTGTGTGTGTGTACCTGCCTGCCTGCTTGCCTGCCTGTTCACACGTGGAAAGAGAGAGAATAAAGAGAGAGAGAGAGAGAGAGAGAGAGAGAGAGGGGGAGAGAGAGACAGAGACAGACAGACAGACAGACAGACAGACAGAGAGAGAGAGAGAGAGAGAGAGAGAGAGAGAGAGAGAGAGAGAGAGAGATTCAGATTCAGCTGTTTTAATCATATAAAGGCTATTGCCCCTCATGATGGGGAGTAATTGAACAATCATTTTACACAATTTGTTTATATACAAATAAAGAAAAGATGACGTTTTACGACATAGCAACTTGACGCAGCTGAAACGCTTTATACAAGAAAATTGAGAGACAGAGACAGACAGACAGACAGACAGAGAGAGAGAGAGAGAGAGAGAGAGAGAGAGAGAGAGAGATAGAGTAGAGTAGAGTAGAGAGAAGAGAGAGAGAGAGAGAGAGAGAGAGAGAGAGAGAGAGAGAGAGAGAGAGAGAGAGAGAGGCGATCACAATTAGTTTACAATTTTCAGCAACAGATTTGACAGTTCGCGATCATCAGGTTGATGTGAGTGAACATCATCATGAGCATCACCAGCCCATTGCCCTTATCATCACTGTCAATACCCCCACCGTTAGTGTAGCCATCTTGTGTGTTTCTGTATCTTCCTTTTCTTTCTTTTTTATCATCATCATCATCATCATCATCATCATCATCATCATCGTCATCATCATCGTCATCATTATCATCATCGTCGTCATCATCATCATCATCATCATCATCATCATCATCATCGTCATCATCATCGTCATCATTATCATCATCATCGTCATCATCATCATTATCATCATCACTAATACTTTGTATTGCCATTGTCACGTGGTTTGCTTTTTAATATTTCATTGTCATGTGCTTTGCTTTTTAATATATCATTGTCATGTGTTTTGCTTTTTACTATTTCATTGTCGTGCTCTTTACTGTTTAGTATTCAATCATTTACGTACCTTTTCCATGACGACACGAACCAAATAGGCGATCGTCTGGTCATCCCACTGAAACTGTTGCCTGTACCTGGAACCCGCCATGTAGTGTATAAAATCTGTCAAAGCACAAAAGTACATGTGTTATAGGTGTATGTGTGTGTGTGTGTGTGTGTGTGTGTGTGTGTGTGTGTGTGTGTGTGTGTGTGTGGTGTGTTCAGTTCGGTTCAGTTCAGTGGTCTATGTAATGTCTTTTCATCGCCAAATGATAGACACTTGTTTAAAAAAAAAGAAGAAAAAAAACCTTCACTCTCAGCTTATCTCTTACTTTCAAACCCACGTCTCATATATGCATATTTACGTAAGTGAAGTACCCTAGTGGTGCACAAAGTTGTTGATCTTTATAAAGATTTTGCAACCTGTGACTGCGAAATAACCACGGTAATTTCAGCAACATGTGAACCATATAAGACAGTACTGACATTATCAAAGTTATTCATCTCAATACCTTTCTCGTGATAGAGCGATGTCAACGCTGAGCATTCAAACAAAAGATGACGCACAGAAATGTTTTCTCTGCAGACACAAGTAATACCATGAGAATATTTAGTGTTCCAAGTATTCAGCCTTAATTTATGAATTAATCTAACAATGTGTGTGTGTGTGTGTGTGTGTGTGTGTGTGTGTGTGTGTGTGTGTGTTAGTAAGTATCCTTTTGCCAGTCCAATCAGATTAATGCAAAAAAAAAAAAGACAAAACGCGACACTTTTCTGGCGAGTTTACTCAGTTCTGTACCCTCTGTGAGCAAAGCATAGACGTCATTACATTTTCTAAAATACCAGTGATTATTTTAGAGTCTATTCAAACCTGTTCAAACGATGCACAAAAATCACTTACATATAATCCATTCGGTCGGGGGTGGTGGTGAGTCCCACATACACATCAAATAACCGATTTCGTGACCACAGGAATTCCGTCACTGCCTCCATCTCGGCAATGGTGTTCAAGCTGGCCAGGTATCCGCCATGTTCTCTGCACAGGTGTGCGGCCTCCAGGTAGGTCAGGGGCTGTGCTGGCCGGCCCAGTATGTAGCAGCGACCGTCGACAAGGAATCCGCCACGTTCACACAGCTCATGATGACAGTGGGCCTCGTCCTGTGCTGAGTCACACTCCATGATGAGGTTGCAGGACAGGTGAGGCAGGACGTCAGGCCCGCTTGGAGTGGAACAGTTCCACTGGCCGTTCCACAGTTTGGGCAGAATCATGGGTTGCTGTGGAGGGCAACAATCGTGCACGCAAACGTCTGTGTGTCCATGCTCTCTCTCTCTCTCTCTCCCTCTCTCTCTCTCTCTCTCTCTCTCACACACACACACACACACACACACACACACACACACACATACACACACACACACACAGAATGAATGAATAAATGATTCATTCATTCATTCATTCATTCATTCATTCATTCATTCATTCATTCATTCACACACACAGAGACAGACAGACAGAGAGAGAGACAGAGACAGAGACAGAGAGAGTGTCTCGTTTTCATTTATATCAAGGAGGTGTCACTGCGTGTGAACTAGTCCCTTTCCGCTACATCGCATCTGACAAGCTACGACTCCACAGTGCGTATGGTTGACGCTGATGGAGAAGTGAATCGATAACTGGAGACGAGGGTCTCATGAACATGACTTATTACATGTCTAACCAGTACACCAGCCCTGCGTGTTGCTCAGACCTTGGGTACCTACCCAACGTTGTCTGCACAGCTAATATAGCGCGCGCGCGCGCGCGCGTGTGTGTGTGTGTGTGTGTGTGTGTGTGTGTGTGTGTGTGTGTGTGTGTGTGTGTGTGTGAGAGAGAGAGAGAGAGAGAGAGAGAGAGAGACAGACAGACAGACAGACAGATGCAGAACAGAGAGAGAGAGAGAGAGAGAGAGAGAGAGAGAGAGAGAGAGAGATCATCACCATCACCGTCATGATCATATTATTACGTTGTGTACACTGTACAGCATGTAAAACCCTGTGTCACGGAAAGTGCCTCTCTTCCTTGTTGTCAGTGTCTGCATCTCCACAACCATTGTGCTGTTATACACTTCCGGCAAAGGGGGATGATTCCCACAGCCACTCCACCGCTTCTGTTTCCCCCTTTGGGCCAGTGTATACAGAGTCAACAAATACTTCTCACAGGACAGACTCATGTGCCGAAAGCTTAGCATAATAGTGTGGTTGTTCTCCACTCTTAGCGACACGCTGTCGTCGAACAACGATGGTGCACGTGCAACAGACTCCGGGTTATAGCCCACGGGCCGTACGTAGCCTGAAAGCAGACAGGCTTCTATCAGAAATAAGTGACCTTTTCTATGGCCCAACTCGTCCTTAATGTCACATCTGGGGTGCTAATCAAAGACTGTTGAACAGTCTTAGTATATTTCGAGACTGTTTAATGTCAAAAGTAAGTACACATACCATATAGATGTTGTTTGATATAAAGAATCTATTCTGAACTTCATGCATGCCAATGAATTGAATGAACAGATATACATAATCTAATTAAGCTTTATTTGGAAAGAAATTCTTCAAGAAGCATGGTGCATACTGGACGAATTACACACACACACACACACACACACACACACATATATATATATATATATATATATATATATATATAATGCTGAACAATTAAGTACATATATAGGGGTGTTTAAGCACGTTAATCGTCGAAGAAAAATAAGGGACGAGGGGGTGAGGCGAGGGTGAGGTTAGAGATAGGGTGAGGCGGAAGGGGGGGGGGGGGGGGGGGGGGAGGAAGAGGGAAGGGGAAAATGGGCAATATCCATGGTAAATTCGCAGAGGGATGAAACAGTTTCATTCTTAGGAATACATCAAGAACAAACAAACAAACAAACAAACAAAATTGGGGATGTGGGTTGGGTGGTGGTGGCTGGAATGGTGATGGCGAGATCATGACAAACTGCAACAGTCCCTTACTAATTGTCACATGTAACCCTGTGTAAGTGTGTAAAACAGGAATCGTTGAAAATAATAACTGCAGTTTTTGTAGCACATTCAAAGATAGCATTGATCATATGTTTTGGAAATGTCACCATGTACAAGTATTTTGGAATGCCCTCATTGGTTTCATGAAAGAAAAATGTTTGAATGCTGAAAATGTACTTTTGACAGAAGCACTCGTACTATTTGGCTATGACAATATGATTGTTGGCGACACCGTCTTTTACTTTATAATACTATTTGCGAAGCATTACATATATGTTTGTAGAATAAACAACACCCTGCCACAAGTCCATGTATTCATAAACAAATTAAAATTTAGATACAAAATTGAGGAACATATTGCATATTTAAAATTAAACCATGCAGAATTTTTGACCAGATGGCTGGCATACAGACCATTAATGGATACTGTTTAACAGTTATACCCTTTTGTTATTGTTTTCTTTTCTTTGTAAACAACTTGCACTAACAGATTCAGAAGTGTAAGATGAAGTGTGTGAATGAACACTTTTTTGTGCATTATTAGAGGCCTGAGTATAATATTTTGCCAAATGTAATGATGTAAAAAACGTCCCTGTCAGCATGATTTTTCTTAATACATCCACCTCTCTCTCTCTCTCTCTCTCTCTCTCTCTCTCTCTCTCTCTCTCTCTCTCTCTGTGTTTTTGTTTTGTTTTGATTCGATAATGTTTGCATGAATATGTGAATTCAAATTGTTTGGGATGATTTCTTTCTTTCTTTATTTCTTGATATACATATTTGCTTTCCCTCATTAGTTTTCTGCCCATTTTTTTCCTGTAAATATATATAAATGCAAATAAAAAAGGTTTAAAAAAAAAGTGTGTAAAACAGCAAGAAGGGGATGGAGAGATCATGACAAACTGCAACAGTCCCTTACTAATTGTCACATGTCACCATGTAAGTGTGTAAAACAGCAAGAAGGGGATGGATTGGACAGGGTCTGTGGTGGAAGAGTTGGGAGGGGGGGGGGGGGTGTTGTCAAATTGTGTAATTAATTGAATGCATTTTAATTATATTTCATACATTAGGTTTTGCGAGCGTAAGAAGTGGATATAGGAGGGGGACTGGAAGGGGGGTGGGGGGGGGTGGACTAGATAGCGAGGGGAAGGGAAGAAGGGGGAGTGGGGGAAGAAAAGAGAAAGTGGGGGGCAGAGGAAGGCAGAGACAGTATCTGGAGTCAGCCGGGTCCTAAACACTGGCTATGTATAAGAGTAAATGGCGAAGAGGGGGTGGTGGGGCGGGGAAGGGGGAGGGGGGGGGGATTACGGTGGAGCGCCAGGGGGAGAGTATGGTTTCTGATGGGACTTCACCAATATGAAAAGCCGACTCAGAAACAACTAGCATGTGTGTATAACGAGGAGGGAAGGAGAGGAGGGGGAGGAGGACGGGGAGGGGGGGGGGGGGTTGGGGGAAGAGTTTGGGGAGAAATCAAAAAGGGGGTAAAAAGGAAGGGAATTGTGAAGGCTATTCTAAGATCATTTTAAGGTAAAATTCATTCTCTTATAAAGCATTGCATCTATAAGATTAAAAAAAAACAAATAATAAAAAAAAAAAAACCTGTTTAGTTCAAAGTTTTGAACTAGCGAGCATGGAAAGGCGGAACTAAAATATAAATCCAACGGAGTCTAAATATTGACTATGCATAAAAGGAAATGCACATAAAATGGGGAACAGAAGGTTGAGGATGTGTGTGTGTGGTGTGTGTGTGGGGGGGGGGGGGGGGGGGAGGAGAGGGATGGTATGGTGGGGTGTTAGGGGAAGGATTTATCGTTTTCGATGGGCATTTCATCAGTATAAGAACCGGCCCAGAAACGACTAGTGAATGTGTATGTGCGTGCGTGCGTGTGCGTGCGCGCGTGTGCGTGTGTGTGTGTGTGTGTGTGTGTGTGTGTGTGTGTGTGTGCGCGCCAGGAGGGGGTGGTAGGGGAGGAATAAAAAGGTGGGGGTAGAAGGAAGGGGATTGTAAAGGCCTCTTTAAGACACATTTCCTGGTAAAATCCCTTCTCCTATACGACAACGCTCCTCTGAGATAAAAACTGCTCTACGATCCAAGAGGGCTCCAGGAAGAAGCAAAGAAGCAAAAATGGGTACAAGGGTAAGTTATCATCTCTTAAAAATTCACACACACACACACACGCGTGCGCGCGCGCGCGTGCGCACATACCACACACACACACACACACACACACACATACACACTTTACTTTTACGCATAGCCAGTGTTTAGGCTCTGGTTGGGCTCTGCACCCCCCCCCCCCCCCCCCAGTTTCCTGTTTCTCCCCCCTCCCCCTTCTCTCTCTTCCCTTCGCTATCTAGTCCCCCCCCCTCCCCACCCCACCCTGTCCCCATTCTATATCCACTTCTTACGCTTGCAAAACCTAATGTATGAAATATAATTAAAATGCATTCAAATAATTTCATAATTTGACCCCCCCCCCCCCCCCCCTTCCACCACAGTCCTGCCCTCTTGTCACGCACGGACATTCAAGGGACATAATTGCGCATATTGTAAGGCGGAGTTATTGCAGCGGTCAGTTCTTTCTTTTTCCCGTGTCGATATTTGGGAGTTACGATGCATGTTTTATTTTGCGTGTGTGTGTTTTGGTCGAGTCATTGTTGGTAGGTGATCAACCAAAGAGGGTGGAGTCTGTGCCTATATTTGGCTGTATCCATTCTTGTGATTTTGTGGTCTGTTGCCTTGGTGATTTATGGGTGCTTGTATATGGTTGTGTCCATATTTGGTCTTGTGTACAAGCTGTTGGTGGTTATCGATTGATGATTGGAGGGATTTATAATCTAGAGTCTGTGCCGATACACAGTTGTTCCCATATTGGGAAGTGTGGTCTCGTCACCCTAGGTGACTTATTGCTGATTGGTCCTCTGGCAAGTTGGTGTTTCGAGTCTGTATATGACTGTCTCTATCTATGCCCCTATCTAGAGTTTTGTCGTGCCGTTCCCTGGGCAACCTATTGATGATTGGTCGAAGTCAGGGTGTGGCCTTGTCAGTTTCATGGTGTCTGTCAACTCTAAGTGTCGTCTGTTTTTTGACTGTCTGATTCAATTGTTTGCGACTCCTGGCTCGAGACGGAGGTCTTCTGATCCAGCGTTTGGTGAGGCAGTTTTGCCACTTTGTTTAGTGGGCTGCCAGGAAACCCAACGGTGTGTCCTTGTGACAGCTCGGGATTCCAAGAAGAAGTTATCGGTGTGTCCGTGTCTGCCACCAGTGTCCACGTCTTCAAGGGAGCGAGGGTTTCCCCGGTCTGGAGCTGCTCTGGCGGGTGTTTGTCCTGCATTGTCTTCGCTGGTCATCGTAACTCCAGGTGAGAAGTGTAGGGCAGGTTGTTCATTGAAGAAGGGAGTTGGATGTAGATGATTCTGGATCGAAACGCGTCGTTTGTACATGTGAAATGTGAGAAGCGCGATTCAGTTTAGTATGAAAAACAGAGGATCTACGGGGCCGTAAATCGCGCCGGCTTGTAGACAAGGGGGGAATGAGTGAGAGGGAGGTGTCATATGCTTGACGCGCGCTACTGTTTCGGGCGAGAGGTTATCGTTATGCGCGCGCGCGCGCGCCGAATGTCGGTATGTGCGGCGGTTGTTGTTTTTATTGCATTGTGTTTCCATCGTTTGTTGAAAATGAATTAAAAAAGAAATGTGTTGTTTTAATTCCGATAATTATTGAGTCAAACTATAAGTTTGTATATATGAAAATTGATGAGGATTATAATAGGTTTTTGTTTATTCTTATTTTTCTTTTGATTGGAGAAGAAAATTATTTTGTATGCCCCTTTTTCATATGAAGGATGGCTGTTGCGCCGAAGCGATAATGGGAGGGGGGATGGTGGTGTGCTTTGACTTCGAGTAGGGGGAAGAGGGAGTGTGAAGGTGGTTATTGTAGTTGGAAAGGAAATGGTATATGGTTGTTTGTGTGAAGTTGGTGAATTATTTGACATTGGTGGTTTGAATTGATGAATATTTGCGGTGTTATGCATTGATATATTTAATGCATTACGTTTTCTTTTTTTGATTATGATTGGAAGTTGGAATAGGTAGTTTTTAAATTTGTTGTGTTATTCTTAAGTTAGTGCAGTGATTTGGTGGCAAGTTGAAATTGATTAGGCGTATGCCTAGTCACGTACAGCCCAGCAGGGGGGCGCCGTCCTGTCGCTCCGCTATTGTTAGTATGTCTGGGTCTTTGTTACTATATATGGCCTCGCCGGTCATTTGTTTTCGATCGCTATCGGTTTTGGTGATACTGCGCTGTTTGAGTTCAGGGCAGTGACAGTGGTCATTCATTTTATTATTGGATTATGATATTACATCGGGGTTGAACCAATATTGTCTCTTATTCAGCAGCGGCGAGTGCTTACGCTCTCCGGTGTTGTTGTTGAATCGTTTGGCATTCATTATATGCCGTTGAAAGAAACAGTAATTCTTTATTATTTTATAAATTCCCTGTGGATAATTTCGTTGACTGATTTATGGCATAATCTTGTCCCACTTGGGTACATACCGTTTGAGGTGTGTCGATTGAGATATGGAATAATATGATATTGATAGTGTGGTATGTGAAAGGATGGTTGTTGTCCCCTTTGCGGTTTGTATCGCGCGGGCACTTTGGGTTCGGTGGGCCATCCTACCTCTGGATGACCCAGCCCCAGGTTACCACGTGATAGTCCCTGGAGTATCCTTGGTCTGGTATTAACCCTGTGTGGGTTGGGGTCCCTTGAGGCTTCCTGGATTTGAAGGTGGGGTGTCGGGGCATTTTTATCGTGTATTGCTGATTTTGGTGGTGTTTTTTTTTGTTGTATTATTGTTTGAAGATTTTTTTGTTTGTTGATAGTGTGTGGGTGAGTGTGAATTTGAATAAAATTTGATTGTTTGTTGCACCTATTATTTAGTGTTTTGTATTTTTGTTCTCTGGTGTCGGCAGTTTTAGAGTGTGGGCGGGGTGGATTAAAAGGGGGTACCCTTCTACATTCGGGTGTCCCTGTCACCGCACTAGGCGTAGTGACACCTCTCCATCCCTTCTTGCCGTTTTACACACTTACACAGGCTGACATGTGACAGTTATTAAGGGATTTTCGCAGTTTGTCATGATTTCTCCATCACCATTTCAGCTATCCCCCGCCCCCCCCCCCCCCCTCCCCCGAACACCCCCCCCCCCCATTTTTTTTCATCCCTCTGAGAATTCACCATGTATATTGCCCATTTTCTCCTTCCCTTGATTTCTCCTCCCCCTTCCGCCTTACCCTATCCCTTACCTCCCGCACCCCCCCCCCTCTCCCCTTACCCCCTACTCCCTTATTTTTGTAGCACAATTAACGTGCTTAAACGCTGAAATGTACACCTTTGTTTTAATGATGCTACTTGGATGCAGTTGTGGATGTATATAATGTATTCACATACATGTATGTGAAATGTTTTCCTTCTAGGTCTCTCATCTTGCTCTTATTTTCCTCACACCCACCTATCTTCACCCTCCCCCCCCCCCTCTTTCCCATGCCTTTCATTTCTCCCTGACACCTTCCCCTCCCCCCCACCCCCACCCCCGTCTTATCTCTTTCTCCCCACTCCCCCTCTTTCTCAGCTTCTTTCTCTCTCTCCTCTTTACTCCCCTCCCTCTCTCTCTCTCTCTGTAATGTGATGTGATATGTGTGTGTGTGTGTGTGTGTGTGTGTGTGTGGTGTGAGTACAACACTATGTTAATCTGACAGTAAATGGTTTCAGTCAGTCAGTGTGTGTGCGTGTGTGTGTGATACCCGAGTTTACCTGCTTTTATCTGAATAGGAATTCACCATAAACGACATGTCATTTCACTTCATGTGGGGCTTTAATTGTACCTTGGTCTGATGAAGCTTTTAATAGCGAAAATGTGTTAAAAATACAAGTCTGAGACATGGAAAGACTGTTATTTTTATTCATGTATAAAACCGTCTCCGGTTATTACATCGGTTTATTCTACAAGGTGCGGAACTCATGACAACAAGAGAGCATTACTTTTAATATATATATTATATATATATATATATATATATATATATATATATATATATAGAGAGAGAGAGAGAGAGAGAGAGAGAGAGAGATTATTTTAATGTAACCTATCGATCTCTCCAAGTCGGATCCCGGTATCTTGCTGTATTTGAGCCTTTCAATCCCACTTCCCTTCTGATGCTGTTGACTACTTGTTCCTGTTAACTTATTCTGACAGTTCTAAGATCCATGAGCTCTTCCTGAATCTCTTCATCTGCCAGTGGAACTCGGATGGTACTGTCTACAGACTAGCAAAGCAAATCTAGCAAAGAACCATACCATCTGGATTACCCAGCAATTCCAGTCAGGCCAATTCCCCAGTCTGGTTTTCTCCACAATCCACATGATGCTTTGAAACCTTGGGTTGACTGCCTTTACGGCGTTGTTCCTAAAATCATTGTCTTTTTTCCACTTCAGGTAGGCCTCTCTTGTCCTCACCTATAAGCACCTGGCTATTCAGATTGCCTCGCGGGCTCAGGGTGCTGAATTTCCCCAATCTTTGAACTTGCGTGTCTGATGTTTACACCCAGAATGCTACCACGCCTCTGCTGTGCGAGACTGCTCTGAAAGATATTTCACCTGTGAACTAAAGATCCCTCTCCACTTTTTCAGATTCTATATGAGCGGTCTTGATTGTAGCATCCATTCTTTAAATTCCCCACGTCCCACAGGCAATCAAAAAATAAAGAATCCTAAAGCTTTGCCATCTCTGTTTTTCTGATTGATGAGAATGAGGATGATAAAGATGATGCTGC
The DNA here is from genome assembly GCA_033310375.1 of Conus canariensis. NCBI lineage: Eukaryota > Metazoa > Mollusca > Gastropoda > Neogastropoda > Conidae > Conus > Conus canariensis. The sequence goes on from CM065746.1 coordinate 8,509,430, forward strand.
AGATTTCATTTCTAATTTAATCTGCACGTCAGGGCTGTACTGTACCCTTACTGTTATGACATATCCCGGCGTCAACCAGGACCGGGAGATACAGACACCTGCAGTGTTGTCAGGAACTTTTAGCAACGCTCTGGGAGACCCATCCATCAGGTGGATGAAACACGACTGTGTTATCACAGCCTTCCCAGTTGAGCCCAAAACAAACTAAACTCTCGGTAGGAGCCTGTCGGGGTAAACATTCCCACACATAAATAGTTTCAATAGGAATTGAGACCACGACCTTCCAGCTGGGAATCCGCGACACAAACCACTTTGCCATAGCAGCTGGTGCTATGCAGTCATTTTTGTTTTAACATGCTAAGTTTAGGAATCCGTTCTGATAACATTTAAGCGAACGTTTCAGGTTCTCTGCAATTGCTTACTTAAACAACATTTCACATTTTCGATTCACTCTGAAATGTTTGTTGATTTAAGGTGACAGTCTATTGTGTTGATATTTCTTAATTCAGTTCATAGCCCAGTCGACCGCAAAGGGCTGTTACCTCCTCGCAGTCACTTTGTACGCAAAAGTAAA
>CM065746.1:8512215-8514715 GCA_033310375.1 Conus canariensis
CCCCCCCCCCCACCCCCCCCCCCCATTTTTTTTTCATCCCTCTGAGAATTTCACCATGTATATTGCCCATTTTCTCCTCCCTTGATTTCTCCTCCCCCTTCCGCCTTACCTATCCCTTACCTCCCGCACCCCCCCCCCTCTCCCCTTACCCCCTACTCCCTATTTTTTGTAGCACAATTAACGTGCTTAAACGCTGAAATGTACACCTTTGTTTTAATGATGCTACTTGGATGCAGTTGTGGATGTATATAATGTATTCACATACATGTATGTGAAATGTTTTCCTTCTAGGTCTCTCATCTTGCTCTTATTTTCCTCACACCCACCTATCTTCACCCTCCCCCCCCCCCCTCTTTCCCATGCCTTTCATTTCTCCCTGACACCTTCCCCCCCCCCCACCCCCACCCCCGTCTTATCTCTTTCTCCCCACTCCCCTCTTTCTCAGCTTCTTTCTCTCTCTCCTCTTTACTCCCCTCCCTCTCTCTCTCTCTCTGTAATGTGATGTGATATGTGTGTGTGTGTGTGTGTGTGTGTGTGTGTGTGGTGTGAGTACAACACTATGTTAATCTGACAGTAAATGGTTTCAGTCAGTCAGTGTGTGTGCGTGTGTGTGTGATACCCGAGTTTACCTGCTTTTATCTGAATAGGAATTCACCATAAACGACATGTCATTTCACTTCATGTGGGGCTTTAATTGTACCTTGGTCTGATGAAGCTTTTAATAGCGAAAATGTGTTAAAAATACAAGTCTGAGACATGGAAAGACTGTTATTTTTATTCATGTATAAAACCGTCCGGTTATTACATCGGTTTATTCTACAAGGTGCGGAACTCATGACAACAAGAGAGCATTACTTTTAAATATATTATATATATATATATATATATATATATATATATATATATATATATAGAGAGAGAGAGAGAGAGAGAGGAGAGAGATTATTTTAATGTAACCTATCGATCTCTCCAAGTCGGATCCCGGTATCTTGCTGTATTTGAGCCTTTCAATCCCACTTCCCTTCTGATGCTGTTGACTACTTGTTCCTGTTAACTTATTCTGACAGTTCTAAGATCCATGAGCTCTTCCTGAATCTCTTCATCTGCCAGTGGAACTCGGATGGTACTGTCTACAGACTAGCAAAGCAAATCTAGCAAAGAACCATACCATCTGGATTACCCAGCAATTCCAGTCAGGCCAATTCCCCAGTCTGGTTTTCTCCACAATCCACATGATGCTTTGAAACCTTGGGTTGACTGCCTTTACGGCGTTGTTCCTAAAATCATTGTCTTTTTTCCACTTCAGGTAGGCCTCTCTTGTCCTCACCTATAAGCACCTGGCTATTCAGATTGCCTCGCGGGCTCAGGGTGCTGAATTTCCCCAATCTTTGAACTTGCGTGTCTGATGTTTACACCCAGAATGCTACCACGCCTCTGCTGTGCGAGACTGCTCTGAAAGATATTTCACCTGTGAACTAAAGATCCCTCTCCACTTTTTCAGATTCTATATGAGCGGTCTTGATTGTAGCATCCATTCTTTAAATTCCCCACGTCCCACAGGCAATCAAAAAATAAAGAATCCTAAAGCTTTGCCATCTCTGTTTTTCTGATTGATGAGAATGAGGATGATAAAGATGATGCTGCAGATTTCATTTCTAATTTAATCTGCACGTCAGGGCTGTACTGTACCCTTACTGTTATGACATATCCCGGCGTCAACCAGGACCGGGAGATACAGACACCTGCAGTGTTGTCAGGAACTTTTAGCAACGCTCTGGGAGACCCATCCATCAGGTGGATGAAACACGACTGTGTTATCACAGCCTTCCCAGTTGAGCCCAAAACAAACTAAACTCTCGGTAGGAGCCTGTCGGGGTAAACATTCCCACACATAAATAGTTTCAATAGGAATTGAGACCACGACCTTCCAGCTGGGAATCCGCGACACAAACCACTTTGCCATAGCAGCTGGTGCTATGCAGTCATTTTTGTTTTAAACTGCTAAGTTTAGGAATCCGTTCTGATAACATTTAAGCGAACGTTTCAGGTTCTCTGCAATTGCTTACTTAAACAACATTTCACATTTTCGATTCACTCTGAAATGTTTGTTGATTTAAGGTGACAGTCTATTGTGTTGATATTTCTTAATTCAGTTCATAGCCCAGTCGACCGCAAAGGGCTGTTACCTCCTCGCAGTCACTTTGTACGCAAAAGTAAACACACACACACACACCACACACACACACACACAACACACACACGCGCGCGCGCGCGCGCGCGTTCGTTCACCCATGCACGTACACACACGCGTGTCATGAAAACAGATTTTTTAAACATGATAATATTACTTTAACAGCTTTCGTCCACAAAATCTGAGATCAGATGAAAAATATCTATCTTTCAGGATCTAATGAAATGACATCAGGTTGAGGCGGCAAGTCAAAGGTTTTAGTGATCATGAAAACTATGAAGAAACATTTTTGTTAAATGATACGTTGCA
>CM065746.1:8517215-8549715 GCA_033310375.1 Conus canariensis
GTTATGAAAGGGTAAGATAAGAGGAGGGAGGAGGAGGCATTTCACCCACAGGTATAGGAAGGAGGCATTTCACACACAAGTATGTGCAGTAATGGTAATACACCCAGTGTTGTTGTTTTTCCTTCAGCACGAATACTCGATCCTTTTCTTGATGCAAGAATTTAAGTCTCTTCTGCGATTTAGTCCTACAAAAATAGTACCAAGATTGGCCTGCCAATATAATTCCCTTTGTAAAAGTTTAGTTTCTTCTTTCACTGTTTCAATGGGGCATATTGACAGGAACGGAATATCAGGGTCCTTTGGGTGGGGACATGAGTTTACATGGTGGGCAACCATACATTTGCTAGTTTTGGCGTGATTTGTATCACTTTTATGATTAGCCCATCTCAATTTCAAGTTCACCGTTGATCCTACGTACCACTGATCAGGATGAAGACTACATCTGATGACATATATTACGTTAGGTGTTGTACAAGTTAGATGTTGGTAAATTTTCCACCGCCGGCCATCCCATGGCGATTTCAGTTCATTTGAATCAGCTGCATGTCTACAGGTGTCACACTTTTTACTGCATTTGAAAAAAACAGAACATTGTTTGGGGCCATGTTGGACAAACTGTCTTGGGATTGTTGGTTTATATATTTCACCTAGATTGTCTAATCTTCTATTGGCAGCTATTATGGTTTTACGGGGGAAAAAAGTCCTTATTGCTGGGGTTTGAATATAAAAGATGAAGGTTCTTCTTAATAATATTAAACTTGGATGGGGCTCGAGGGTCAAACTTGGTGACCCATGCAATCTTTTTATTCTCCTTTTTTCTGGGTTGGTGAAGGATCTTATTCCGTGACTTAGATGCTCCCTTTGTGAGATCTGCAAAAGCCTTACTATACTGCCAGCCTGACAAGGTGAGATACTTTGCATATTCTTTGACTCTCTTTTTCAGAATCTCGTCATTACTTACCAGCATCCTGAGTCTTGTACCAATTCCTACTGCAAGGCCTCTAAATACTGAATTTGGGTGACAAGAGGAGGGGGGTAGATAACTGTTACAATTCTTCGAAAACACGTCAGTTTCAATGAATCCCGAATCCGTAATGTGGACCCTAAGATCCAAATATTCAGCTTTTTTCCCTGAGAAACTGTCCAGCTAATACCAGGGTGCAGAGTCTGTAAATGGGCCTTGAATCTGTCTACATCCCTGTCATCCAGCAGGACAGCAATACCATCATCTCTAAAACGACTCCAGTCAAGGTGCTCAACAAGTGACTGCTTTTCATTTGGGACAAGAGAAGATAAGAGAGGAACCGGAGACCCACTTACAAGTCTCTGGTCCAATTCCCCATAAAAATGTCCACAAAATGGCACGCATGACAAGGTCCCATCGCTGTGCCATGATTGGGGACAGCGATCAAAGTTTCCCCATCAGTGTCCATATATGCACAAGTGTTGTTGTCTAGCGTCAATTTAAGGCCCTCAATAACACATTTTGTTGAAACATTCAAAGACGAAGGATGATCACTTAGCATTTTGGCTACAGCAGGTACACCCATGGAGTTGTCTACGCTAGGATAGAGGGCAACTACATCACACACAGCAAGAGTGGCCGACGGTGGAAGGGGGGCTATACAACTGTTGATGGTATCTACCTTTTGAAGGAACTCTTTAGAGTCCATAATTTGGTATGGTATATAATTAGTTAGGTGGCTGATGGACACCTGGATGAATTTTGACAAAGGTTGTACCGGCGTACCACATCCTGATAACAATAACCTATATAGGTAGGGACGGGACTTATGGGTTTTAATTAAAGGTTTGCATTTGGCAGGGTGTGATTTGGCTATGTTGGTAACAAATGAGTGGATATCTTTGTTAATTTCTCCCTTTTTCAGCCACTTATCAGCCCACAGTTTAACTTTTTTACAGGTTTCTGTCGTTGGGTCTTTACGAAGAATGTCATAATTTTCCTCATCTTTTAACGCCTGATGGATTATTCTATCATCTTCTGCAAGGGAGGTGATGACTGTTACTGCTGATTTATCTGCAAACCGGCAGGCCGCTTGGTGAGTAAGGGGCAAGTTTCTGAGTTCACGCAAAGCATTCCGCTCTCCTTTTGTGAGATTGTCTTTCACACGTTTCCGGTTATTCACATCTAGGAAATCTCTAGTGCAAGCTTCAATGAATAACTCAAGAGCAGGATCATCTCTTGGGGCACTTGCACCAGTTGATTTGTACCAAGGCCTCTTTATGAAAACTTCCTCTTCATCATCTCTCTGTCTATTCCCGCCTGTTGACTCCTCCTCACTCATTTCTGAATCTTTCTGTTTTTGATGAAACCGGTGCCACCTGAGTCTTTCCGCCCAGGCATGGGTACCAAGAAGTTGGTCAGAAATGTCTAGAGGGTGTCTTGGTGTGGGTGCAAAACAATCAGACATTCTGCAGATTTTTGTCTGATCCTCAGTCAAGACAATATTTGGTGCTAGGATAATCGGATCAAAGAGATGAAGGTCTTCTTCCGTAGGGGTGTAGACGTCTGCAGTTTTACTCTTGTTTTGGTATTTACGATTCCGTGTCCTATCCTTTCTTCTGTGAGCTCTGGTTTTCTTTCTACATGGTTTACTGTGCGAATCAAGTTGGTAAGTAGTACAGCGTTCTTTGACAGTGGGTGGGATTTTATCAGCTGTCAGTTTTAGTGAACCCCTTTGGTCATATGAAGGTGGTTGGGAAAAGAACACATTCTTTTCTTGCCTAAGTGTGCGCAATTTTTTCCAGTGAAATAACCGTATTTTTGTCAGCAAAGGCCGGGTGTCCCTCCTCACTTTTCCTAGCAATCTGTCAACACCAGCCACTCCCATTTGGTCTCTTAATTTATTCAAGATTTCTTGAAAAGAATCGTAAAAGTCATTCATGCATAATGCCACCTCAGAATGAATCAACCGTAGAATTTCTGAACTGGCACTGTTGAGAACATCTTTCAGGGAGCGTTTACACACACACACACACATATATATATATATGTGTGTGTGTGTGTGTGTGTGTGTGTGTGTGTGTGTGTGTAAAGTTAGATGGAGAAATAGATAGATCTATGTATATATATATATATATATATATATATATATATATATGTATATATAATGCCGAACAATCGAGTAGTGTGGGAAAAGTGCAGGCTAACAATTCTTCCGTCATGGTAATGACTTGGCAAAGGGGAGGGGGGGGGGGAGGGGGGGTTGAAGATGAAGAAAATGGGAACATAAAATTAAGAAAATATATTATAGATATGAAAGCCCTTCACTAGCTGCATGAGAGAACCATCGTAATCCCTCTGGAAGGCAGATCTATTGGTATTGCCTGCGCCTAGGCCTTGCACACACACACACACACACACACACAACACACACACACACACACACACACACACACACACACAGTCATTGGGGAGATCACAATACAGCGAACAAGACGTAAACATGCTACTGACACTCACCCAGTCGTTGTGACACAGGCACTATTTCTAAGGCGTTGCCCAGAGCGACAGGTCCCCCTGTGGTAATCTCCATCTCCAATCTGTAGTCCTTGCTGACGTCATTCACGCGTATGACAATCATTACCTTGTTTGCTTGGCTGACGTAATGAGGCAAAGGGTCATAGTCCGGTTCACAGCCAGTCCACACAACACGTCGATAGGAGTAGGTCTCTGTTACACAGCTTCTGGCCAAAAGAGATTTCTTTTTTCTGTCTTCTATCAGAAGTACAGAGTTGCCATGCCCACACGTCTGGTGCAAACCTTTGACATGAAAGTATGCACCCTTGGTAAAACTTTGGAGTTTCTTATCTGGAGTGTTCAAGGCCAGTTTACATCTTAAAGATGTCAGGTTTCCGACGTTTGTGTCCGATTCAAACCGGAATGAAATTCTGACATCATTTGCTATGATGACGTTGAGATGGCGCTGACGTGATGTCATACAGGTCATGACGTCAGCCGTGCACAGTGTGGTGTTTTCATCAGGAGTCTTCCAAGGATCGTAGCACTGATCTGAGAGATCTGCACTTAAAGGATCTTTAATCAGCGTGCTCTTATTGTGACCATATTATATACATCTTCAATCAGACATCTTATTGTGACCATATTATACATCTTCAATCAGACATCTTATTGTGACCAGATTATAATTATACATCTTCAATCAGACATCTTATTGTTGCCATTTCATATACATCTTCAATCAGACACCTCGTGCCCCCCCCCCCCTCTCTCTCTCTCTCTCTCTCTCCCTCTTTCTGGTCCAGTAAACGTCCTCAATCAAGAACCTGTTACGTCTCTCTCTCTCTCTCTCTCTCTCTCTCTCTCTCTCTCTCTCTCTCTCTCTCTCCCTCTTTCTGGTCCAGTAAACGTCCTCAATCAAGAACCTGTTACGTCTCTCTTCTCTCTCTCTCTCTCTCTCTCTCTCTCTCTCTCTCTCTCTCTCTCTCTCTCTCTCTCTAACAACTTGAAAAAAAAGAAAAGCTGCTTGAAATGATCAGATACGGAGTAACTGCATCAAAGTCTGCCTCTAAGCAGGTGTTGACTAAATTGTTTTGCGAAGTCTTGGATTTAGAATACGTATCAGCTGAACGGTCCTTGAGTGTCATTCTATTAGTACACAAGTATACAGGCAGTAAGTCTCAATGAGATTATGACACAGGTATTACGTTGGCGCGCTGCATTCCATCGTGTCATTTTTACATCCAATGTAAACAAACGCCATACCACTTCTCTCGATGCGAAATCAGTTCTCAAGGAGTAGAACTTACTCTAATTAAGGTAATAAAATAAATTAAACATAAAATGTGTGTGTGTGTGTGTGTGTGTGTGTGTGTGTGTGTGTGTGTGTGTGTGTGTAGGGGGAAGAAGGATCTGTTTGCCTGTCTTCTGGTCTATCTGTAAGGAACGTAAGGGAATGGGCAGGGGGATATACACAAATTCCTTGGATATACCCTCACCCGCAACTTTTCCTCCTGTGTTTCCATCCAGACCCCTTGGGAACTTCAACAGAACAGAACAGTGCTCGTATCATCCAGTGTAGTGCTGCTAAACCAAATGTGAATGAGCTCTGGAGCTTTAAGAATTAGATATCAATCTTGAAGAACATCAGTGCTCGTATCATCCAGTGTAGTGCTGCTAAACCAAATGTGAATGAGCTCTGGAGCTTTAAGAATTAGATATCAATCTTGAAGAACATCAGTGCTCGTATCATCCAGTGTAGTGCTGCTAAACCAAATGTGAATGAGCTCTGGAGCTTTAAGAATTAGATATCAATCTTGAAGAAAGTGTTTTGACAGGTGTCTGGAATTTACCCCGCGCCTTTTATTGAACTTTATGGAACCTGAGGAAACTTGTAAGATCAGAGTCCTTTCTAGGAAGGACAGTTTGAAGACATTAAGGTATCTTAAGCATCCCATTTCTATATAGTGAGAAACCATAAACAAGGCTTTGCACTGAACTGATTTGGCAGAGTATCAAGAGTGTTTCCCAAATCTCCAGAAGTAGGCAATGTTAGTGTGATCAGTGCATGACGCTCTCAGTTCTAAATGGTAAGTTCTGGGCCTTCATTAACTTCAGTAGTTTTTCCTCTTTCTTCTTTTGCTGTCTTTCTAACAGTAAATTCAGTGTGTAGAGAAACGGATTTAGAGCTGAGTTCAACGGCATTACAATGATAGCCATGGCGACATTGACCTCTCCGGGGATGGACACGCCCTGTGAACCCAGAAGTCCTAACAAACCAATGGGAAACCAGCAGAGGAAATCTGAAATAGCCACAGTGAAAAGACGACGGGCGATGCTGGTGTCCTGATAACTTTTCGTGCTTTGTCCTTCCTTGAGCATACTGGATTGTATGGCCCAGTAGATGGTTGTCTGACCCAGTGCAACAGCCAGGAACAGGATGAAATTCAAAACGATCAAAATCCCAAAGGAATATGAGTGTCCAGCGAACATTTTTCTGGCAAAAGGCAGAGGAATACAGATGCCTGTGTGACTGTAGAACTCCCAGTGAGCCACACCTGGCCGCAGTGGGGTGACAGCAAGAACACAGCCTACAGTCCATGATAAGCAGGACACCAGCTGTGCGCTCCTTCCTTTGAAACGCAAAAAACTCAGGGGGAAACTCACAGCAAGACAACGGTCTAACGTGATCAAGCAGATGAAGAAAGCAGACACCTCACAGGAAATGATGGAGAAAACCCCAGCTATTTCACAAGAAACGCTGTGTCTCCATTCATTGTCCTTCCAAACATAATTATTTTGATACCATCTGTCAGCCACGCCTATTACAGTTAGATACACACCCATCAGAAAATCAGACATACACACGTGAAGGACAAAGACGCCAAAGCCCGATACACCACTGACTCGCAAAGAATGCAGACGAAATACGAAACTGACCCCATTACCAATCAAAGCCAGGCTGCTGAAGATAGCTAAAGTTACTCTGTAGACGTTAGATCGAAGCAGATTCTGACAGGAAGACAGCTCGTCCTGTGGGACCTGACAGTTAGCAACGTCCGGTAGAAGACTGGCCCCACAGCAAATTTTGTAGCTGTCAGCATAAACCGTGCGCAGGTTATAAAGGCCTTGAACAAGTTCTTTGTCAATCTGCACCACTGGATATCCTCTCGGATCCAGGACGCGGAGGTTTTCCATTGGTGGAAACCTTTGTCCAGTAACGTGCTGCAGCTCACTGTGGGAGACATTCAGCAGGGTCAGCTCAGGAAACAAAGAGAGGAACTTCTGGTCCAGTCTGGTCAGATTAGTCAGTGACAGGTCTAATATCTGCAGTTGCTGAAATCGTACCATGGTGCTCAGGTCTCTGGAAGAAGAAGAAGCAGTGATGGGGTTGTTGGACAAAAATAATCGTTTCAGATTTGGAGCGCCCAGTAAGATGTGGAGAGGAATGTTCTCCAAACTGTTACTGTTCATATCAAGGGTGACTAAATTGGGCAACGTAACGTTGGCCACTTCCTGCAGGTGACAATCAGCCAGGCTGAGGTAGATCAGCATTGAATTCTTCGTTAGCTCTGACAGGGTCATGTCGCTGCTTCTGGCGTTCAAGTATCGGAGCTCCCGGTGGTCTTGGGCGGGGAAAGGCTGCGGGCAGGTGAAGGCCAGACCATGGCACGTACAGCTCTGAGGACAGCGCAGTTCACACAGTAGTTCATCGTCAGACCTGGGACACTGGTAGATGCCATCACACACGTAGGTGGGGTGCACACACACTCGCGAATCAAAACACCGATAATGATGGGGGCAGGTATAGGTATCACAGTCCACTTCATCCTCATGGTCCGGGCAGTCATACACAGCGTTACATCGGGTGAAGGTGGGCAGGCAATAGCCGTTGTGTGCACACTGATAGTGGCTGTCTGGACACACCTGGGTGGACGGTGACTGCCCGTCCTGTGAAGCAACGAGAGGGGAGATGGTGGTGCTGCCATCTTTCATAAAGTCAACGACAGCTAGAGCAGGTGGAGGACGAAGATATTGTTCCCCCAGATCATCTATTGAGCCACATCCATCTTCATCAGACCCGTTGACACAGTCCTCTTGTCCGTCACACTGCTTGGTGCTCTTGTAACACTGCGACGATATGCAACAGGGACCGTAAGACAATAATGGTAGATTGGCATGCTACAACAACTTGTGTTAGGTATGTCTCTGAGGGTGTTTGTTATTTCATGTACTTTTTGTTTACACACTTTACCTTTTAGGCATAGATAGATAGATAGACATGTCGTGAGAGAGAGAGAGAGAGAGAGAGAGAGAGAGAGAGAGAGAGAGACAGACAGACAGAGAGAGAGAGACAGGTCTTTTTGCTTGATGACTGTATTCGCTGGGTCTCAGTGGACCCAACACATTTCTACCTTTTGTGTGTATGTGTCTACTGAAGAGAGGCTTCAGTCCTAACACACGTACGTAGGCTGGGCTAAAACAATGACTTCCTACAGCATGGCTGCTTCTATGCGCCATGCATTTGTTCCCCTTTGAGAGCTACTGCATGGTACTTCAAAAGGAATCTGGCATTTAAAATAAGTCTGAAATTCTGAGGCCCTTATGCCCTGTTTTCATAATGACCTTACTTTCGATTTCCTCTCCACGGCTAGAGCCTTGGTTTGATTTTGTCTGGAGCACCGCTATCGGCAAATTCATGGGGTCTGTCGCTGGACGGACATGGTGTCGGCCTCCAGGGGGAGAGCTCATTCACTCCAACTCCGTGACTAAGCAATTGTTGTTGTCAAGAGAAGGTTTAGTAGGTAGTGTCCTGCGTATGCTGGAACAGAACAGGCACCACTGAACACCACCAAAATGACTCAGCAGCAATGCAGTGTCTCCTCTGGGGGGTTGCCTCACTTGATATTGACTGCTTCCCGTGAATTGTTGGTGATGGAGATGTGGTGGGTTGGGCCGGCCTGTGGCTGTGGACAAGATTGGAATGAGTGGCGTGGTTGCAATGTCAATGAAGTGACACGGAAGAAGGACCAGCCAAAACACAAAAAATCCAGCTTTGAAGAAATATTATAGTGCTCTGCAGGCCTGATTCGTTCTATAAACCAAATTTCCTTTCACTTTGTTGTCTTTCAAAAGACTGAAGGTTGATTATTCGGCTTACCAACACGTGTTTCCTCTGCTATTACATCGTTCAGATTTTTAACTGGTCAACAAAATCAGTCCTTTGCCCTACAAACTTGCGTTGGAAACACAGTGAATCTGTGGGTAGGATCACCCCAAGTTTGTGTTCCAGATGTTGGTGGCTGTCGAACTGCAAATATTGGTCAGTGTGGGTCGGTTTTGCGGTAGACCGCGAAGGAGAGCACGCCGTCTGTTCTGGTGATGAGTGTGTCCAGCATTGCAATGGAGTCATTCTGCTCTACTTCCCTCATGAATTTGATGGCTGGATGTTGGTTGTTCAGTTGTTCAGTGAACTGCTCCACCAGTCGTTGGGGTAGGATAGTCATGGTGTCGTCTACGTAGCGGCCCCAGTAGCGTGGAGGAGAGTGGAACGAGGCCAGCGCTTTCTCTTCAAAGTCCTCCATGAAGAGGTTGGCCACTATAGTGCTCACCGGTGAACCCATGGCCGCTCCTTCTTTCTGCTGGTAGAACTCGCCTTGGAAGGTGAAGTAGGTGGCAGTGAGGCAGCAGGTTAGGATGTCGCCAATGTCATCCACTGTCAGAGATGTGCGTTGGTGGAGAGTTTGGTCGTTCTGTAACCTGCGTCTGATGATCTCCACGCTCTCTTTCACTGGTACACTGGTGAAAAGTGCCGAGACGTCGTATGACACAAGGAGTTCATCCTGGGAAAGAGTATAGTTACTCAGTTTCTCCACTAGGTCGGCGCTGTTGTGGATGCGGTGTTCTGTGTGTCCTACCAGAGGGGTCAGAATGTCCGCCACGAATCTCGCGGTCTCATACATGAGCGAACCTCTGGATGCAACTATGGGACGGAGGGGGACGTCGTTCTTGTGCACCTTAGGTAGACCATAGAACTTGGGTACATCCGTCACGGTGGGGTACAGTTTCCTGTACTGTTCCAACGTTAGTCGGCCCGTGTCTTTGAGGCATTTGAGTATCTCTTTCAGTTTGTTGGAGAACTTGGTTGTGGGGTTTTTCTTGAAGTTCATAGGTTGCTGTGTCTTCCAGGAGTTTGTTCGCCTTCTCGTAGTACATGGATTTGGACATGATAACTGTTGCACGACCCTTGTCTGCTGGCAGAATCATTATGGAGTCTGCTTTCTTCAAGTCCGCAAAGGCACGTCTTTGATCAGCCGTGAGGTTGGATTTGGGGAACTTGGCTTGCTTCAGGATTCTGACGCTGTCAGACCGTAGGTGTGTCGCTTCTTCGGAGTTGGGACCAATGTATCAACAAGTTGTTTCCACGCTCGTGATAAGGTCAACCACGGGTAACTGTTCGGCGCTACTGCGAAGTTCAGTCCTTTCTTAGTACTTCCTTCTCAGGAGTGGAGAGTTGGCGTTCTGAAAGATTAATCACCCACCTATCTTTCACACTTCTTTTCTTCTCTTCCGACACAGACACAATAGGGCTCCTGTCTTCATGTAGTCGTTTCGATCTCTTCACCAAACACTCACATTTCTTCCGTTGGCGCATGCGTACTTTGTCCCATTCAATCCGTTGCGCAAACTCGACCCACTCTTTGATTTCCGACAGAATGAAGTCTGGTAATTGTGTGTTCGAAAACAGATTCTCGAAGAGGTCCTGGATTTTTCGTTCTAGGAATGTAATCCGAGTGTTAATCTGCTTAATCCGTTCGTTCATGAGTGCTCGTTGGGCTCGGTTGATAATCCCACTGGCTGCTAGTCCTTTCACCAATGTTTTGATCTTTAGGCTGGTGGGGCAGACGTCGTGATGTTTACAGTGCAGCGTGAAGTGCAGGTGGTTCCTGAATGTCGCTAGGGAACGATGTGCTTCTCCAGTTCACGAAAAGTTTTGATGATCGTCCGATCGAAATCGCCGAATGAGACGTTAGGGAAGTTTCAACAGTTAAAAATTAATACTTAGTGTTTATTAGGCATGGGGCGCCTGCAGTAAAGTTGGTTTGTCTGAAAGTTAACCATTCTTTCTGAAAACAACTGTTTCATGGTAAGACTTTTTTTCTACCAATTATGATATCTAAACACAAATATTTTATGTTAATTTGTCCAAATAAAGAAGCTTTATAAATTTGATAATGACTGTTTAATAGACATGATCGTACGTTTGTTTTTGTCTGCACGTGAAGTATTATTTCTTTTATTTTAAGTGTTTCTCAGACAGGGAAAGTTTTTGTTAACCAAATGAAATGTGTCATCATACATTTTCTTTCTTTTCTTTTTTTTTTTTTTTTTTTTTTTACATTTTTTTTATATTTAGATCGAAAGTCTCTCTCCCTCTCTCTCTCACGCACACACACACACACACACACACACACACACACACACAAGCAAACACACAAGCAAACACACACACACACACACACACACACACACACACACACACACACACAGAGCGAGAGAGAGAGAGAGAGAGAGAGAGAGAGAGAGAGAGAGTGACAGAGAAACATATTACTTAATGAATGAGTGCCAATACTCTTAACAGCTGAATGGAAAGCATCAAACAGATACATCTTTGAATGGAAACTCGCCATGGCGCCATGTCTTATCAATAGACTGCAATACATATATGCTGTAATTTGGAACTATTGTACTTCTTGATTTGTCTTGTCCCTCTCAACAAGAATTCAAACGCTGTTAAGTTGACTTACCTCAGGCTTTCTGTGCCTGTTTCTCAGGTCATTCACCGTAAGTTAAGTTGCAACAGTATTCTTTTCAATTTTTATTTGAAAATCGTCATTTGGTTAAAATTGCAATTACAGTTTATTTTTCTTCTAAAATGTTATGACAGGATGGTGTATTGACTCATAACGATGCTGTGTGCTAAAATCCGATACATTTTGAGAAATATTGGCTGGAATGAATGGGGGGGGGGGGGGGGGGGGGGGGGGGGTGTCTCCTGTAACATTTGATTTTCAGACTAATGGCAATTGTATTTCCCAGCGGATGGAGCATGCTCTTGCTTCAGCATGTTCCGTCCCCTGGGCTGCAAACAGATCGACTTCTAGTCTCGGTTGATTCAAATCTATGTACTTCGAGTTTTAATTTGTATGTTTTACGTTTCAAGTGACGTCACTTTACCTATGACGTATGCAGAAATTCTGTAATAATGCCAGGAATCACTTCAGAGGATCAGAATAATGTTGTACGCGCCAAATCTAGAAATTGTTTCTTGAATGCTTTACATTTCAAGTGACGTCACTTTACCTAATGATGTATACAGAAATTCTGTAAAAATGACAGGAATCACTTTAGGGGATCAGCATAATGTTGTACGCGCCAAATCTTCTATAAATTGTTTCTTGAATGCTTTGAGAAAAATGACTGGCTATAATACGTAATGGCTCTCCGTGCTTTTAAAAAGTTCCACGCGTTTTGACTGGCTGTACGACGTCATGATTTTCGAACATTCCATTGACTTGATACTTGCTGACTAACTGCGCTGCACCATGTTTCTGGAACTTTTGGTTTGATGATCTGTGTATGGTCGTGGTTTGGGTGTTGAAAAATGCAGCGTGAAAAGAGTAAATTGAAAGTGAATGGTACAGCATTTGCGAAAGTGTATGAGATGGACACGTTTTCGTTGGTCTGATCTGATGGTCATGAACATACTGATCTGAAAATCTGCTGCATTTTAAAGACTTCTGACTTTCTACTAAAATCAGTACTTTATCTTTGTGGATCAATTCAACAAGAGATTTGGACAAACTTTTGTTGCTCACTGTAATCAACATTATCACCCCCCCCCCCCCCCCCCCCCCCGCCCCCACTGGAGCGCCATTTAATGTGAGTTCTTTTTTCTCGTCATTGCAGTTGGACCATGACAAATCTGAATAGTTTTTAACTAGGATAAAGAAGCATACCTGTCTGTCACTTCCACATTGCCGTTCGTTGTTGCCCTGACAGGTGTCAAAATCACAGAGCGACTCGTCACTATTGTCACTACAATCTTGCCGGTGGTCACACACAAATGTGTATGACACCCAGCCACTTCCCGTGGCGCATGCGTAACATGGCGGTAGTAATGTCATTCCTGGCACAGGGCAGGAGGAAGGGGAAGGGACTTCCCGATCGTCGCTGTCAGAGCTAAAATGCAGGGCGTCCTTTCCCCAGCAGGCAGTAGCACTACTGCAGGCCAAAAACGAGTGTGTCTTGTGATGGGAAGGGCAGGAGACAAAGCGTGAACTTAAAGCAAAGCTACGTGAATCTAGCTGTCCAGCTTTCACTGTAGTTTTCTCATCATCAAATGTGTCCAGCGTGCAAAGAAAATACGAGAACATATTTTTATGTCTGTGACAATCTACTAGTACAGTTGTTGAGGTCCAGAAAGAAAGAAATCTGTTGGGTCCCCTTTTTTCTTTCCGATACATGCCGAGTACACTGCATACTGTCTTCATGGAGTCATCTTTGTCAAACCGCATTGTATGTACAGCATGGGCCACGGTCCTGTCTGTCCACATCAAGTAGTTCTTGTACCTGAAACAGAAATAGCGCACAAAATCTAATACTGTTCGTAAATAATGAGTTGACTCAAATGATAGTCTTAGTTTTAAAAATATGTTCATGTTTTTAACAGAGATGTATATCTTTATAAGCAAGGGTTTTTTTTTGTCCGATATGTATATTGTACATATCCATCCCTATCCATCTGTCTGTCTGTCTGTCTGTCTCTCTCTCTCTCTCTCTCTCTCTCCTCTCTAATATATATATATATATATATATGTGTGTGTGTGTGTGTGTGTGTGTGTGAGTGTGTGTGTGTGTGTGTGTGTGTGTGTGTGTGTGTGTGTGTAGCTGCTGCTTGTGATAATCTGACCGCCATGTCGTTGAAATCTCAAACACTTCCCGGAATTATAAATAGCTGTTTATTTAAAGTGTGTATTTGTTTACATTGACATTTTTACGCACTTTTTTCAAGACCTTTTTTCATTACTTCGATACATTTTTTAAAATTTACTTTTCAGTTACGTAATGCTTTGTCTGCGGTCCTTTCTTAGCTGGGGTTGGGTAAGCTCCATTGGTAAGGCGCTGTCTCGTGATCCTTGCGAACTTCGTGTTGCGGGTTCGAATATCCGTCGGACATGGATATTTTTCCCTTTTGGCTTAACATTGGTTTTGACTCCATTTTTCTTTTTAAACTCCATTGAATGAGACTATAAACTGAAGTTCTGATTGTTAATTTTAGCGTAACATCTTGCACGCATTTAAAATCCGATCACCGACATTCGGAAGAGAATCCCACTTTGGCGTTTGTTTCTGATGAGACATATACTCCAGATATATAGCATTCATTCTCCGTTAAAATCGAAAAGATGAGAAAAACTGGGTGAGCGATGAATAAATCGACAGAATGACCTGCATAGCAACTACATGTAGACCTGCACAACAGGCAGCTTTTCAGTGATCTACCCTTTGTGTGAGCAGCCTGCTGTGTAAGCAGGAGCGTAAGTGATAAAGCGCTTAAAGCTCGGTTTGTAACCAAAGACATGCAATGTGTAAGCATTCTCGTTAACAACGATAATGATAATAATGATTAGAAACATGTAGTTTAAATCTTGCTCCATGAGGAGATCATTACACGCCTATAACTCCAAACGAGTGCTACTAACAACATAAAATCGCCTAGCATAAACATGAACACAGAGCACACAGAACAAACAAGGAGACATCACCCAGAAAGGATGTTCCAAGCTTGCCCCTGTACCCTGTACCTGGCATATGTATACAGCCCCAACAACTAGAGAAACGAACGAACACAAATTAACATTATTTTGTTCGAGTCCGGTACAGCCTTTGTGATCTCGAGTATAGTCAAAGACAACCTACAGATGAACAGAAACAAGTACTGGTAATCAAAGTCTGACTAGTATGAAAGGAAACTTAAATGAAACGAGGAACAGCAAAGGGCAAATAATGAACAAGTTAGGTAACTCTTGTTCTTTTGGTCACACACACACACACACACACACACACCACACACACACACACACACACACACGCGTGCGCGCACACATACACACGAACGCACGCACACATACACACATACACACACACATGCAAGCACACACACACACACACACACACACACACACACGCACACACGCACGTACGCACGCGCGCACACACACACACACACACACACACACACACACACACACACACACACACACACACACACACAGAGAACCTTACACCTTTGGTAGCAGACGTGTCGGTAATGTCAGCCCAGTTTTGACGTAAAACGGATGACGTTTCCACAGCAGGCGAACAATTTCCGTTACGTTGTCCTGTGGCGCAAAACTTGCCAGCTGAGCTCCCTTCCTCCGGCATAGGCCATGTGAGTCACGGTAAGAGGCTCCTTGCTTCCAGCCTAGAATGTAGCACTTGCTTCCAAGTTCAAATCCTTCCTGGAGAATTTGAGACAGAGAAGAACACAACAAACTAGAACAGAGCACAGCACAGCAGGACGAAACAGGACACAGTACAGTGAAACAGAACACAGTACAGTGAAACAGAACACAGCACAATGAAACAGAACACAGTACAGTGAAACAGAACACAGCGCAGCGAAACAGAACACAGCACAGTGAAACAGAGCACAGCGCAGTGAAACAGAAGACAACGCAGTGAAACAGAAGACAACGCAGTGAAACAGGACAGAACACAATATAGTGAAACAGAGCACATGATGGAATAGAACATACTACATGTGATGAAACATATGGGAAAAGAGCGCTACACGATGGAATCGCATGTGGCAAATACAGTCAAATATGACGGAACAGAGTACGTCATAATGGCACAGTAAGAAAAAAGAACCAAACAATGACGTTGAAAGGAACAGGGCACAGCAATGTCAGAAAAGATACAGCAGGACAATGACATAGAATGGAACAGACCACAGCACAATGGAATAGAACATAGCACTGTGCATTGGCAACAGAACAGAAACGAGCATAGCACAGTAGAACAGAACATAGCACAATACAATAACATAGATCAGAACAGAGCACAGAACAATGGAATAGAACATACTGATTTTGCTCTGGCATAGATCAGAAGAGAGAACAGCGTGATGGAATAGAACCCAGCAGTACACAGTGGCATACACCTGGCCAAAACACAGCACAGTTGAACAGAACATAGCACAATACAATAACAAGAACGGAACACAGTATATCACCATGCAGCTGAACATAACACGATACAATGACATCGATCAGAACACAGCTGAGCACAATGTGTTAGAACATAGCACAAGACAATGACACAGTACTGAGCACAGTGAAACAGAACATAGCCATGCACAGCAGCAAAGAACGGAACAGAGCATAGAACAATGAAATAAAAAGACAAGCAATAGACTATGCAATAGATTAAAACATAACAAATGAAACAGCACAGAACATAGCATGCAACGAAAGAACAAACCACAGCACATTGCAGTGAACCCAAACAACGCATACCGTCACTAATATATCATACTTTTCTACAAAACAAGCTACAAACACGACTGTTTCACACCCCTTCCCCCCCCCCCCCTCCCCCTTCCCTCCTCCCCAAAGATTCAAAGTAGAAGTGAAAAGACGATGAAACTGAATGGAACGGAGCAGAGGATAGTGAAACAGAACATAGCAATAGACAATGTCACAGAGCATAGCAGAGAAATCATAATGATCTCTAAAACAGCACAGTGAATGTAAGAAGAAGCAAACATAGCACAGCACAGTAGAGTAAAAAACACAAGCTCACAGTGAAACGGAATAATACAGAGTGTGTCATGATGTTATTTGTCCTTCGCGGGCAAATATGACCACGACTTTAGCTATCACTGGATGGTGGCGTATGTGTATGAAGTTGGCTGATCAGGCCAATCCTTGCATAGAATAGTCTTCTGCAGTGTGGACGGGGCAGACTTGCAGGTGAGCCAGGCTGACAGATGGTTCTTGCTCTGTTTTTACGAAACTGACTTTTCTGCTCCTGTGCCTCCACTGGCCTCGTTTCAAAGTCTGTCACTCCGGATTTGATCATGGCGCCCGTTGAGCGATCTTGTGCAGCTTCTCCCAGGAGGCAGAGGCGATGCTACAGCACTTCAGTGAGGCCGTCAGTGTGTCTTTGTAGCGTTTCTTTTGTCCTCCATGGGAACGCTTGCCTTCCAGCAGCTGTGTGTGTGTGTGTGTGTGTGTGTGTGTGTGTGTGAATTCCATTTTGGACTAAATTCCAGTTTGGACTAGCGGTTAGTCCAAATTAGAATCTCAATATGGCCTAGGCCGTATTAAGATTCCAGTTTGGACTAGACTTTTGCTAGACCAAATTGGAATCTTAATATGGACTAGGCCATATTGAGATTCTAGTTTGGACTAGACCGATTCCGGATTGGACTGGATTCCAGTCTGGGCTGTGACATATATATATATATATATATATATATATATATATATATATACAGAGAGAGAGAGAGAGAGAGAGAGAGAGAGAGAGAGAGAGACATATGAATACACACACACACACACACACACACACACATATATATATATATATATATATATATATATATATATACTAGCACGGGCACCGGCGTTGCCCGGGATATGAACATTCTTTGCGATACTCACGTGATGGCAAACATGTATTAATTGTTTTGATTTACAATCAATACCCCCCCCCCCCCAACATCTTCCCACCCCCTCCCCCCACACAAATACACATTCTCTCTCTCTCTCTCTCTCTCTCTCTCTCTCTCTCTCTCTCTCTCTCTCTCTCTCTTATACATTCTATTGTTTTCCACGTGCCTCTGCCCCCTTTCCTCTGGATCTTCCCTAGCACGTCGAGATGCTTTTCTCGCTCGATTTTCCGCCTGCACTCACTGTTCCCATTCCCATTCTTCTGATTGCCCTTAATTTTGTAGGAATAGACTTTGTGCAGAAGTAGTTTATTTCAACGGGTCTGTGTCTAATGTAAAAATAGTGTATCAGGCTTTGCACTGTACAATCATTTTTCTGGCCCCTCTCATTCCTCACTTTTCATCCCCCTACCCTGTCCCATCCATGTTGCAAAATTACTTACCGTTACTGGACATACACATACCGAATTTTATCAATAACGGTGTACATTTAGAAAATAACGGTTTTTAATGGTCAATGTTAAGTTTTGGTTCGTAAAATTTGCATAACATTCTTCAGCGCTTAAAACTGTACGTGCATACGGAATGTTATCAAGAACGGTGAAAATTTAGAAATTCAGAAAATAACGGTTTTTAACGGTCAATGTTAAGTTTCGGATCTTGAAAATCGTATATCATTGTTTAGCGTTCAAAACTGCACATGTATATCGAATTTCTTCAAGAATACTCTTAATATATAAAATAACGTTTTTCAACGGTCAATTTTAAATTTCGGTTCGAAAAGTTGTATATCATTTTTCGGCATTTAAAAGTGCACATGTATACCGAATTTCATCAAGAACTGCCTAAATTTTGAAAATAACGGTTTTTAACGGTCAAATTGAATGGTCATAATGACTATCTAATGACCCTATGTTATCCGCTGGTTGTTCTGTAGGCTTATGTCAAGTTTGGTGGCGATCTGATGACTCTCGTGGCCGCCAACCTCAGAAGATCGGGTTTTAAACAGTTTTTATAGGGTTTGGTGTTTTTAACGGTTTTTAACTGTTATAAATAACGTTTCTTAACTGCCAAATAACGGTTGTAATTTTCGAGAAGTAGCCCTGTACCTGTGCAATGTCACAACGGCCATTTGAAGAAAAGCAGTGGAAAAAGATGTCTTTGAAACCGTTATAACAGGGTTTTTTTAACGGTTTTATTATTTTTTTAGAGATTAGCCCAAAACCATCCTCGGGTCACAACAGACGTACCTGCCAAATTTCATGACAATCGGTTGAGCCGTTTTTGAGTCTATAGCGTATACACACACAGACAGAATTTGCCATATATATATATACTAGCCGGTGTACCCGGCTTCGCTCGGGTATATCTGTACAATAATTTTCTGGCCACCCCTCTCTCTCACCACTTAAAAGACAATACAATAAAATTCAGCTTGGGTTTGTTTCGTTTTTCCCATGCTGAACCAATTACCCTAGCCTCCTTCTATCTACTTCACCCAATTTCTTCGGACGCCCACTCCCTTCTTGCCTCTCAATCTGTTTTCCCTCACGAATTTTTTTCCATAGATACACAGTCCATAGAGGGATGCCTGTACTTTGTGAACTTACCGATGCATTCTCAATTCCTCGATTGAAGTGCTCCAAAATGACAACTCTGTAGGGGCCGCCATAACCTAGTGGATAAGGCGCTGGACTCATGATCCAAAGGTCGTGGTTTCGAATCCCGGCTTGGTCTTGGAAATTTTATCGTGGAATGTTTCCAGCTAAAATGACCGTAGTTCACCCCGATGTCCACCCTGGCCCCACAGGTGTCAGTCTAATGTGACGGACCAGCCGTCTGCATATCCTTGATTTTGGCACGGACGTTAAATCCAACTCAAACATGACAACTCTGTGAAAAGATTGCATTTTCACGATGTATCATGTCTATTGGAGAGCCTCTGGGTAGACATTTCTGGTCTCCCTGTTTGGCACAAGTATAGTCAGTGTTTCTGCGTTTCCAGTTCGTGATGCTCCAACGTAGAACATTCCATGTGTAAAACACGGAACGGTCAGGTTTGCCCCAAGGGATGAAAATGTCGGACCCTGGCTCTTGATGATTGTCAGAGCGAAAGCTGGTTTCATGGGAAACTGAAACCGTCAGAACTGGAATGGCAGGGGTGAGTCCATGGGTTCCAGAGGAATTCTGGGGAGCAGCACCGGTTCACCTTTGTGGGGGCCACATGATATTTTCGCTTCTACAACGTTCCTGTGCAGTCTGGTAAAGACACATCGGGTGCCATTGATCACCTTTGGCGGGTCCAGTGAGCGGAGAATGATAATAGGGACTCCAGATTTCAGCAACAGTTCATGTGGTGGAAGTCCAGAAATCTCAATGGAGTTCAGGAGTTCTTGTGGATAAAGGACTGCCTCATCATCATTCTTGGCCGTGTCAACAGATTTGTACAGTTTCCTCTCCAGGGAAGTCAGCTACGATTTTTCTGTTCAGCCTGTTGACAGTCTCGTTCAGGGAGGAGATTATGGCCCTTTCCGCTAACCAGTCTGAGTCTGCACAGTGAGCATGAAGATCCGGGTAGACTGCTTCTATCAGATCCCCCTGGCTATCAGACAGGCGTTGACAATGTTGGCTCTGGTGCCATTGAGGACGACAGGGAGGATCTGCCTGAAGTCCCCACAGAACAGCGTTGGGATGCCTCCCATTGGCCTGTGCACTTGGGTGATGTCCTGCAGCGTAGAGTCCATGGCCTCGTAGACAGCTTTGTGGGTCATGGGAGCTTCATCAATTATGACGGTTGCAGCCTCTTTGATGACTTTGGCCAACGTTGACCCACGCTTGACAGAGCAGGTTGGCGTTTCTTGCTTGTCGGCATCCAGAGGGACCTTGAAAATGCTATTTACTGTCCGCCCACCCGGCAAAAGAGTAGCGGCAATGCCACTGGAAGCAGTGGCTAGCACTATTTTGCCTGTGGAGCGGATCCTGTTCAGGATAAGATTCAGGATGGTCTTTCCTGTCCCTCATGGAGCATCAAGGAACATTATGTTGCTGCTTGCTGTGGGATCCTGCCTCTGCTCAACCATGGTCATAAAGCTGTCGTACACGTCTCTCTGGTCAGCTGTCAGCTTCTTCAGCTGGTCATCAGCTGCTGCCCGGAGTGCAGTAGTGTCGTAATTGGTCTCGCGGTAGTATTCTCGAGGCACAGTTTGTTGTTGTGTGACTGTTGGCATCCCATACTCCTCTGTAGACTTGCCTCCAAGAAGGAAGAGTTTGTCCTGAATCACAGTAAGAGCTTGGTTGTAGATGGCATCTGTGTACTGCGGTTCATAATAGACATCTCTTCGGACTTGGAAGAGGAAATCTTCAGCAAGATGGTCTCTGAAGAGGTTCCACAGATTGCCTGGGTTACTGGGGTTGAAAGCCACCAGGATAATACAGAAGTCACGCAGCAGTCGGGGTCTCTGAGAGATGGAGGCTTCCTCAAGGGCAAGTTGTAGAAGGCGGTCATCATCTAGGAGTCCAAGAGCATTGCAAGCATCTCGAAAAATGTTGTGGACATAGCCGTTGACAATCTTCAGCTCCTCGTACGAACGGGATCCTTTCATAACGTTGAGTAGAAGCCTCAAGAAGTAGCACTCTCCCTGGCAAGGACTGATACTGTACAATCGCCGGATTGCAGTGCCCCTTTGTCGTTTCTTCCACATATTCTGAGTGGACATCAATGTGAAGTGCTCAGGGACTTCCACGTACTTCAGCTCTCGTGCTGTAGGGTCTTGAGAGCATAGGCTAAAGATGGCGGTAAGGGTTGCTTCTGGGGGAGAGCCTTGTGCTCTTTGCGCTGCGTTGTGTGGATTGAAGTAGACCCATTGTCCATTCTCCAAATGGACAGCTGGTCTCTGCACCATGGGGTGGCACTCATGCAGGTCAAATCCCAGGAGTCTCCAGGTCGCCTCGATGCTGCCAACGTAGCGGGCATTCTGGTACATTTGGATCTCATCAATGACTGGAGGTTGTTGAGCTGTTCCTTCACCTGCCTGAGTGGCTTGGAGTTGGAAGACGACTTGGTCTGTGCCCTTGTGGACATACTTCAGGACGTACTTGATGAATTTTATGCTACTGCATATTTCCACATTGATGTGGCAGTTGAACTAATGTAGGAGGTAAGGGTTGTAGGTGACAACCCACTGGTTGGTGACGATGATTTCTCTCTGCCCAAGCTTCACAGTCCCAGTATGTCCTCATTCAGACTCCTCACGTCTCCTGTACTTGGGGTAGCTGTCCTCACCCTGCTCTATGACCCTTCTTGCCTCTCAATCAATTTTACCTCACAATTTTTTTTCGTAATACGATACACAGTCGATAGAGGGATGCCTGTACTTAATGAACTTACCGATGCATTCTCAATTCCTCGATTGAAGTGCTCCAAAATGACAACTCTATAGGGGCCGCCATAACCTAGTGGATAAGGCGCTCATGATCCAAAGGTCGTGCTTTCGAATCCCGGCTTGGTCTTGGAAATTTTAACGTGGAATGTTTCCAGCTAAAATAACCGTAGTTCACCCCGATGTCCACCCTGGCCCCGCAGGTGTCAGTCTGATGTGACGGACCAGCCACCTGCATATCCTTGATTTTGGCACGGACGTTAAACCCAACTCAAACATGACAACTCTGTGAAAAGATTGCATTTTCACGATATATTATGTCTATTGGAGGGCCTCTGGGTTGACAACATTTCTGGTCTCCCTGTTTGGCGCAAGTATAGTCAGTGTTTCTGCGCTTCCAGTTCGTGATGCTGCAACATAGAACATTCCATGTGTAAAACACGGAACGGTCAGATCTGCCCCATGGGATGAAAATGTCTGACCATGGCTCTTGTTGACAGACAAAAATCAGACGGTATTGCAGAGCATCATAACTTCGGTGTATTTCTGAAATCCTCTACAGACTACCATCTCTAAATTTAGAAATTAACGGTTTTTAACGGTCAATTTTAAGTTTCTGTTCATATTAGTTGTCTATCATTGATCAGCGTGTAAAACTGCACCTGTATACCAAATTTCATCAAGAAAGGTCTAAATTTAGAAAATATCGGATCTTAACGGTTTTTAACGGTCAATTTTATAGTTTCCGTTCGTGTAAGTTGTATATCATTGTTCAGCGTGTAAAACTGCGTCTGTATACCGAATTTCATCAGGAACGGTCTAAATTTATATAATAACGGTTTTTAACGGTCAATTTTTAAGTTTCCGTTCGTGTAAGTTGTATATCATTGTTCAGCGTGTAAAACTGCATCTGTATACCGAATTTCATCAAGAACGGTCTAAATTTATATAATAACGGTTTTTAACGGTCAATTTTAAGTTTCGGTTCGTGTAAGTTGTATATCATTGTTCAGCATTTAAAACTACACCTGTATACCAAATTTCATCAAGAAAGGTCTAAATTTAGAAAATAACGCTTTTTAACGGTGATAAATAACGGTCGTAAAAACTATCGAATGACCCAATGTTATTCACAGTATGTCCTTCTAGACTCATGCCAAGTTTGGTGGCGATCCGAGGACTCCCTTTGCCGCCAACATCAGAAAAGATTGTATTTTTGATCGTTTTTAGGGGGGTACGTGTTGTTAACGGTTTTTAACGGTCATAAATAACGGTCGTAGAAACTGTCCAATGACCCTATGTTACTCGGGAGATGTCCCTCTAGGTTCGATGTACCTGTGCAATGTCACAACGGCCATTTGATGAAAAGCAGAGGAAAAAGATGTCTTTGAAACCGTTATAACAGTTTTTTAACGGTTTTTAACGGTTTTATTTCTTTAAAGATTAGCCCAAAACCATCCTCGGGTCACAACAGACGTACCTGCTAAATTTCAAGAAGATCGGGTTTTAAACAGTTTCTTTGATAGGGTTTGGTGTTTTTAACGGTTTTTAACTGTTATAAATAACGTTTTTTAATTGCCAAATAACGGTTTTAATTTTAGAGAAGTAGTCCTGTACCTGTGCAATGTCACAACGGCTATTTGAAGAAAAGCAGAGGAAAAAGATGTCTTTGAAACCGTTATAACAGTTTTTTAACGGTTTTTAACGGTTTTATTTTTTTAGAGATCAGCCCAAAACCATCCTCGGGTCACAACAGACGTACCTGCCAAATTTCATGACAATCGGTTGAGCCGTTTTTGAGTCTATAGCGTACACACACACACACACACACACACACAGACAGAATTTGCCATTTATATATTAGACTAGCCGGTGTACCCGGCTTCGCTCGGGTATATCTGTACAATAATTTTCTGGCCACCCCTCTCTCTCACCACTTAAAAGAGAATACAATAAAATTCAGCTTGGGTTTGTTTCGTTTTTCCCATGCTGAACCAATTGCCCTAGCCTCCTTCTATCTACTTCACCCAATTTCTTCGGACGCCCACTCCCTTCTTGCCTCTCAATCTGTTTTCCCTCACGAATTTTTTTCGTAATACGATACACAGTCGATAGAGGGATGCCTGTACTTTGTGAACTTACCGATGCATTCTCAATTCCTTGATAGAAGTGCTCCAAAATGACAACTCTGTAGGGGCCGCCATAACCTAGTGGATAAGGCGCTGGACTCATGATCCAAAGGTCGTGGTTTCGAATCCCGGCTTGGTCTTGGAAATTTTCACGTGGAATGTTTCCAGCTAAAATGACCGTAGTTCACCCCGATGTCCACCCTGGCCCCACAGGTGTCAGGCTAATGTGACGGACCAGCCATCTGCATATCCTTGATTTGGGCACAGACGTTAAATCCAACTCAAACATGACAACTCTGTGAAAAGATTGCATTTTCATGATGTCTCATGTCTATTGGAGGGCCTCTGGGTAGACAACATTTCTGGTCTCCCTGTTTGGCGCAAGTATAGTCAGTGTTTCTGCGTTTCCAGTTCGTGATGCTCCAACGTAGAACATTCCATGTGTAAAACACGGAACGGTCAGGTCTGCCCCAAGGGATGAAAATGTCGGACCCTGGCTCTTGATGACTGTCAGAGCGAAAGCTGGTTTCATGGGAAACTGAAGCCGTCAGAACTGGAATGGCAGGGGTGAGTCCATGGGTTCCAGAGGAATTCTGGGGAGCAGCACCGGTTCACCTTTGTGGGGGGCACATGATATTTTCGCTTCTACAACGTTCCTGTGCAGTCTGGTAAGACACATCGGGTGCCATTGATCACCTTTGGCGGGTCCAGTGAGCGGAGAATGATAATAGGGACTCCAGATTTCAGCAACAGTTCATGTGGTGGAAGTCCAGAAATCTCAATGGAGTTCAGGAGTTCTTGTGGATAAAGGACTGCCTCATCATCATTCTTGGCCGTGTCAACAGATCTGTACAGAGTTTCCTCTCCAGGGAAGTCAGCTACGATTTTTCTGTTCAGCCTGTTGACAGTCTCGTTCAGGGAGGAGATTATGGCCCTTTCCGCTAACCAGTCTGAGTCTGCACAGTGAGCATGAAGATCCGGGTAGACTGCTTCCATCAGATCCTCCTGGCTATCTGAAAACTGGCATAGTGCTGGTGGGACCAATATAGTATCTGGAAACATGACTCAGTGGCACCATTGCCAGTGTCAAGCAGAAGTTTGGCGAAGCTGGCTGTCTGGGGATTTCCAGACAGGTGGGCTCTCATATTGGTGGTTAGACGTTTAACAATCATGCTCCACCACTTCTTCAGACAGGCGTTGACAATGTTGGCTCTGGTGCCATTGAGGACGACAGGGAGGATCTGCCTGAAGTCCCCACAGAACAGCGTTGGGATGCCTCCCATTGGCCTGTGCACTTGGGTGATGTCCTGCAGCGTAGAGTCCATGGCCTCGTAGACAGCTTTGTGGGTCATGGGAGCTTCATCAATTATGACGGTTGCAGCCTCTTTGATGACTTTGGCCAACGTTGACCCACGCTTGACAGAGCAGGTTGGCGTTTCTTGCTTGTCGGCATCCAGAGGGACCTTGAAAGTGCTATGTACTGTCCACCCACCCGGCAAAAGAGTAGCGGCAATGCCACTGGAAGCAGTGGCTAGCACTATTTTGCCTGTGGAGCGGATCCTGTTCAGGATAAGATTCAGGATGGTCTTTCCTGTCCCTCATGGAGCATCAAGGAACATCATGTTGCTGCTTGCTGTGGGATCCTGCCTCTGCTCAACCATGGTCATAAAGCTGTCGTACACGTCTCTCTGGTCAGCTGTCAGCTTCTTCAGCTGGTCATCAGCTGCTGCCCGGAGTGCAGTAGTGTCGTAATTGGTCTCGCGGTAGTATTCTCGAGGCACAGTTTGTTGTTGTGTGACTGTTGGCATCCCATACTCCTCTGTAGACTTGCCTCCAAGAAGGAAGAGTTTGTGCTGAATCACAGTAAGAGCTTGGTTGTAGATGGCATCTGTGTACTGCGGTTCATAATAGACATCTCTTCGGACTTGGAAGAGGAAATCTTCAGCAAGATGGTCTCTGAAGAGGTTCCACAGATTGCCTGGGTTACTGGGGTTGAAAGCCACCAGGATAATACAGAAGTCACACAGCAGTCGGGGTCTCTGAGAGATGGAGGCTTCCTCAAGGGCAAGTTGTAGAAGGCGGTCATCTTCTAGGAGTCCAAGAGCATTGCAAGCATCTCGAAAAATGTTGTGGACATAGCCGTTGACAATCTTCAGCTCCTCGTACGAACGGGATCCTTTCATAACGTTGAGTAGAAGCCTCAAGAAGTAGCACTCTCCCTGGCGAGGACTGATACTGTACAATCGCCGGATTGCAGTGCCCCTTTGTCGTTTCTTCCACATATTCTGAGTGGACATCCATGTGAAGTGCTCAGGGACTTCCATGTACTTCAGCTCTCATGCTGTAGGGTCTTGAGAGCATAGGCTAAAGATGGCGGTAAGGGTTGCTTCTGGGGGAGAGCCTTGTGCTCTTTGCGCTGCGTTGTGTGGATTGAAGTAGACCCGTTGTCCATTCTCCAAATGGACAGCTGGTCTCTGCACCATGGGGTGGCACTCATGCAGGTCAAATCCCAGGAGTCTCCAGGTCGCCTCGATGCTGCCAACGTAGCGGGCATTCTGGTACATTTGGATCTCATCAACGACTGGAGGTTGTTGAGCTGCTCCTTCACCTGCCTGATTGGCTTGGAGTTGGAAGACGGCCTGGTCTGTGCCCTTGTGGACATATTTCAGGACGTACTTGATGGATTTTATGCTACTGCATATTTCCACATTGATGTGGCAGTTGAACTAATGTAGGAGGTAAGGGTTGTAGGTGACAACCCACTGGTTGGTGACGATGATTTCTCTCTGCCCAAGCTTCACAGTCCCAGTATATCCTCCATCAGACTCCTTGCATCTCCTGTACTTGGGGTAGCTGTCCTCACCCTGCTCTATGACCCTTCTTGCCTCTCAATCAATTTTACCTCACAATTTATTTTCGTAATACGATACACAGTCGATAGAGGGATGCCTGTACTTAATGAACTTACCGATGCATTCTCAATTCCTCGATTGAAGTGCTCCAAAATGACAACTCTGTAGGGGCCGCCATAACCTAGTGGATAAGGCGCTGGACTCATGATCCAAAGGTCGTGCTTTCGAATCCCGGTTGGGTCTTGGAAATTTTCACGTGGAATGTTTTCAGCTGAAATAACCATAGTTCACCCCGATATCCACCCTGGCCCCGCACGTGTCTACTGTTGAGCTGCTCCTTCACCTGCCTGATTGGCTTGGAGTTGGAAGACGGCTTGGTCTGTGCCCTTGTGGACATATTTCAGGACGTACTTGATGGATTTTATGCTACTGCATATTTCCACATTGATATGGCAGTTGAACTAATGTAGGAGGTAAGGGTTGTAGGGGACAACCCACTGGTTGGTGACGATGATTTCTCTCTGCCCAAGCTTCACAGTCCCAGTATATCCTCCATCAGACTCCTCGCATCTCCTGTACTTGGGGTAGCTGTCCTCACCCTGCTCTATGACCCTTCTTGCCTCTCAATCAATTTTATCTCACAATTTTTTTTCGTAATACGATACACAGTCGATAGGGGGATGCCTGTACTTAATGAACTTACCGATGCATTCTCAATTCCTCGATTGAAGTGCCCCAAAATGACAACTCTGTAGGGGCCGCCATAACCTAGTGGATAAGGCGCTGGACTCATGATCCAAAGGTCGTGCTTTCGAATCCCGGTTGGGTCTTGGAAATTTTCACGTGGAATGTTTTCAGCTGAAATAACCATAGTTCACCCCGATATCCACCCTGGCCCCGCAGGTGTCAGTCTGATGTGACGGACCAGCCACCTGCATATCCTTGATTTGGGCACGGACGTTAAACCCAACTCAAACATGACAACTCTGTGAAAAAATTGCATTTTCACGATGTATTATGTCTATTGGAGGGCCTCTGGGTTGACAACATTTCTGGTCTCCCTGTTTGGCACAAGTATAGTCAGTGTTTCTGCGCTTCCAGTTCGTGATGCTGCAACGTAGAACATTCCATGTGTAAAACACGGAACGGTCAGATCTGCCCCACGGGATGAAAATGTCTGACCATGGCTCTTGTTGACAGACAAAAATCAGAGGGTATTGCAGAGCATCATAACTTCGATGTATTTCTGAAATCCTCTGCAGACTATCATCTCTAAATTTAGAAATTAACGGTTTTTAATGGTTAATTTTAAGATTCTGTTCATATTAGTTGTCTATCATTGATCAGCGTGTAAAACTGCACCTGTATACCAAATTTCATCAAGAAAGGTCTAAATTTAGAAAATAACGCTTTTTAACGGTTTTTAACGCTCAATTTTAAGTTTCCGTTCGTGTAAATTGTATATCATTGTTCAGCGTGTAAAACTGCATCTGTATACCGAATTTCATCAGGAACGGTCTAAATTTATATAATAACGGTTTTTAACGGTCAATTTTTAAGTTTCCGTTCGTGTAAGTTGTATATCATTGTTCAGCGTGTAAAACTGCATCTGTATACCGAATATCATCAAGAACGGTCTAAATTTATATAATAACGGTTTTTAACGGTCAATTTTAAGTTTCGGTTCGTGTAAGTTGTATATCATTGTTCAGCATTTAAAACTACACCTGTATACCAAATTTCATCAAGAAAGGTCTAAATTTAGAAAATAACGCTTTTTAACGGTTTTTAACGCTCAATTTTAAGTTTCTGTACGTGTAAGTTGTATATCATTGTTCAGCATGTAAAACTGCATCTGTATACCGAATTTCATCAGGAACGGTCTAAATTTATAAAATAACGGTTTTTAACGGTCAATTTTTAAGTTTCCGTTCGTGTAAGTTGTATATCATTGTTCAGCGTGTAAAACTGCATCTGTATACCGAATTTCATCAAGAACGGTCTAAATTTATATAATAACGGTTTTTAACGGTCAATTTTAAGTTTCGGTTCGTGTAAGTTGTATATCATTGTTCAGCATTTAAAACTACACCTGTATACCAAATTTCATCAAGAAAGGTCTAAATTTAGAAAATAACGCTTTTTAACGGTGATAAATAACGGTCATAAAAACTATCGAATGACCCAATGTTATTCACAGTATGTCCCTCTAGACTCATGCCAAGTTTGGTGGCGATCCGACGACTCCCTTTGCCGCCAACATCAGAAAAGATTGTATTTTTGATCGTTTTTAGGGGGGTACGTGTTGTTAACGGTTTTTATCGGTCATAAATAACTGTCGTAGAAACTGTCCAATGACCCTATGTTACTCGGGAGATGTCCCTCTAGGTTCGATGGACCTGTGCAATGTCACAACGGCCATTTGATGAAAAGCAGAGGAAAAAGATGTCTTTGAAACCGTTATAAGTTTTTTAACGGTTTTTAACGGTTTTTTTTTTTTTAGAGATTAGCCCAAAACCATCCTCGGGTCACAACAGACGTACCTGCTAAATTTCAAGAAGATCGGGTTTTAAACAGTTTCTTTGATAGGGTTTGGTGTTTTTAACGGTTTTTAACTGTTATAAATAACGTTTTTTAACTGCCAAATAACGGTTCTAATTTTAGAGAAGTAGTCCTGTACCTGTGCAATGTCACAACGGCTATTTGAAGAAACGCAGAGGAAAAAGATGACTTTGAAACCGTTATAACAGCTTTTTAACGGTTTTTAACGGTTTTATTTTTTTAGAGATTAGCCCAAAACCATCCTCGGGTCACAACAGACGTACCTGCCAAATTTCATGACAATCGGTTGAGCCGTTTTTGAGTCTATAGCGTACACAGAACACACACACACACACACACAGATAGAATTTGCCCTTTATATATTAGATATATCTAATATATAAATGGCAAATTCTGTCTGTGTGTGTGTGTGTGTGTGTACGCTATAGACTCAAAAACGGCTCAACCGATTGTCATGAAATTTGGCAGGTACGTCTGTTGTGACCCGAGGATGGTTTGGGGCTAATCTCTAAAAAAATAAAACCGTTAAAAACCGTTAAAAAACTGTTATAACGGTTTCAAAGACATCTTTTTCCTCTGCTTTTCTTCAAATAGCCGTTGTTACATTGCACAGGTACAGGACTACTTCTCTAAAATTAGAACCGTTATTTGGCAGTTAAAAAACGTTATTTATAACAGTTAAAAACCGTTAAAAACACCAAACCCTATAAAAGAAACTGTTTAAAACCCGATCTTCTTGAAATTTAGCAGGTATGTTTGTTGTGACCCGAGGATAGTTTTGGGCTAATCTTTAAAGAAATAAAACCGTTAAAAACCGTTAAAAAACTGTTATAACGGTTTCAAAGACATCTTTTTCCTCTGCTTTTCATCAAATGGCCGTTGTGACATTGCACAGGTACATCGAACCTAGAGGGACATCTCCCGAGTAACATAGGGTCATTGGACAGTTTCTACGACAGCTATTTATGACCGTTAAAAACCGTTAACAACACGTATCCCCCTAAAAACGATCAAAAATACAATCTTTTCTGATGTTGACGGCAAAGGGAGTCCTCGGATCGCCACCAAACTTGGCATGAGTCTAGGACATACTGTGAATAACATTGGGTCATTCGATAGTTTTTATGACCGTTATTTATCACCGTTAAAAAGCGTTATTTTCTAAATTTAGACCGTTCTTGATGAAATTTGGTATACAGGTGTAGTTTTAAATGCTGAACAATGATATACAACTTACAAGAAACGAAACTTAAAATTGACCGTTAAAAACCGTTATTATATAAATTTAGACCGTTCTTGATGAAATTCGGTATACAGATGCAGTTTTACACGCTGAACAATGATATACAACTTACACGAACGGAAACTTAAAAATTGACCGTTAAAAACCGTTAAGATCCGTTATTTTCTAAATTTAGACCTTTCTTGATGAAATTTGGTATACAGGTGCAGTTTTACACGCTGATCAATGATAGACAACTAATATGAACAGAAACTTAAAATTGACCGTTAAAAACCGTTAATTTCTAAATTTAGAGATGGTATCACCGTTAAAAAGCGTTATTTTCTAAATTTAGACCTTTCTTTGATGAAATTTGGTATACAGGTGTAGTTTTAAATGCTGAACAATGATATACAACTTACAAGAAACGAAACTTAAAATTGACCGTTAAAAACCGTTATTATATAAATTTAGACCGTTCTTGATGAAATTCGGTATACAGATGCAGTTTTACACGCTGAACAATGATATACAACTTACACGAACGGAAACTTAAAAATTGACCGTTAAAAACCGTTAAGATCCGTTATTTTCTAAATTTAGACCTTTCTTGATGAAATTTGGTATACAGGTGCAGTTTTACACGCTGATCAATGATAGACAACTAATATGAACAGAAACTTAAAATTGACCGTTAAAAACCGTTAATTTCTAAATTTAGAGATGGTATCACCGTTAAAAAGCGTTATTTTCTAAATTTAGACCTTTCTTTGATGAAATTTGGTATACAGGTGTAGTTTTCAATGCTGAACAATGATATACAACTTACACGAACCGAAACTTAAAATTGACCGTTAAAAACCGTTATTATATAAATTTAGACCGTTCTTGATGAAATTCGGTATACAGATGCAGTTTTACACGCTAAACAATGATATACAACTTACACGAACGGAAACTTAAAAATTGACCGTTAAAAACCGTTATTATATAAATTTAGAGCGTTCCTGATGAAATTCGGAATACAGATGCAGTTTTACACGCTGAACAATGATATACAACTTACACGAACGGAAACTTAAAATTGAGCGTTAAAAACCATTAAGATCCGTTATTTTCTAAATTTAGACCTTTCTTGATGAAATTTGGTATACAGGTGCAGTTTTACACGCTGATCAATGATAGACAACTAATATGAACAGAAACTTAAAAATTGACCGTTAAAAACCGTTAATTTCTAAATTTAGAGATGGTATCACCGTTAAAAAGCGTTATTTTCTAAATTTAGACCTTTCTTTGATGAAATTTGGTATACAGGTGTAGTTTTCAATGCTGAACAATGATATACAACTTACACGAACCGAAACTAAAATTGACCGTTAAAAAATCGTAGCTGACTTCCCTGGAGAGGAAACTCTGTACAGATCTGTTGACACGGCCAAGAATGATGATGAGGCAGTCCTTTATCCACAAGAACTCCTGAACTCCATTGAGATTTCTGGACTTCCACCACATGAACTGTTGCTGAAATCTGGAATCTCTATTATCATTCTCCGCTCACTGGACCCGCCAAAGGTGATCAATGGCACCCGATGTGTCTTCACCAGACTGCACAGGAACGTTGTAGAAGCGAAAATATCATGTGGCCCCCACAAAGGTTAACCGGTGCTGCTCCCCAGAATTCCTCTGGAACCCATGGACTCACCCCTGCCATTCCAGTTCTGACGGCTTCAGTTTCCCATGAAACCAGCTTTCGCTCTGACAGTCATCAAGAGCCAGGGTCCGACATTTTCATCCCTTGGGGCAGATCTGACCGTTCCGTGTTTTACACATGGAATGTTCTACGTTGCAGCATCACGAACTGGAAACGCAGAAACACTGACTATACTTGCGCCAAACAGGGAGACCAGAAATGTTGTCTACCCAGAGGCCCTCCAATAGACATGATACATCGTGAAAATGCAATCTTTTCACAGAGTTGTCATGTTTGAGTTGGATTTAACGTCCATGTCCAAATCAAGGATATGCAGATGGCTGGTCCATCACATTAGCCTGACACCTGCGGGGCCAAGGTAGACATCGGGGTGAACTACGG
>CM065746.1:8554715-8604715 GCA_033310375.1 Conus canariensis
TCTTGAAGTGGAATTCGTTCTCTCTCTCTCTCTCTCTCTCTCTCTCTCTCTCTCTCTCTCTCTCTCCATTTACCCCTGACCTACCCCTTGGCCCTTTCCTTCCCTGTTTCCTTCCCCTTGTTCGCTATGTTCACGCGTTTCTCTATTGTGTTCGTTTGTCAATGGTGTGGACAATAGCTAATTTGTATTGAACTGTACAAGATCATGTTATACTTTGTTCTTTTTATATGTATTTGCATTAATTTGATCTTTAAATGCATTAATTTGATCTTTAATTTGTTTTTCTTTCCTTTTGCCCCAGGGCTGGGTGGAAAAAAGCATTTGTATTGCTTATCTCATTACCCTGGTAAAATAAAATTTCGTTCGTTCGTTCGTTCGTTCTCTCTCTCTCTCTCAACGGCAAACTCAAATAGGCTGAAACCAGAGAAAACATCAGCAAAACACTGATTCAGGGGAGCGTAAAAAGCGAGAATATAATTAACGAACAAGTAGGGTAACTCTTGCTCCTATGATGAAATGAATAGACGCTCTACTAGTCTACATTCCCTCGAAGACAGACGCGAGGAGAAGGTTTTCATCCACAGTGAAAAGTTACTGCGTATGCCTACCCACCCCATGCACACCGAGATGCAGAACCCCACCAAAAACAGGCTAAAGAGAACAAGTTTCAACCACCTGTCTAAGAGCCTGCATCGCAGCAATGAAGACCTGCTGCCTGTTTCACCAGCCGAAATGGAGATGCTTCCAAATTTTGAGGAACCAGACAATCACCTGGAAGATGTCGCAATCATCACCGAAGTTCCTGGCATTAAAAGAATGGACCGTCAAGCCCCTCAAGTAATGAAAGCTCTAGCACAGGAGATGATCGCCAACCAATACAACCCCAGTGAGTGGACCCACGTCTTCACAGATGGATCCTCAGAAGGAGCAGTCAAGAATGGAGGAGCAGGGTTCTTCATCAGACACACCAATGGAAGATTGATACACAAGGCCTTCCCTACTGGAAAGATCTCCTCCAACTACAGAGCGGAGGCAATAGCACTGCTCCACGCAGTGAGGATCTTTCTGGAACCGGCCAGCCCATCACAGAAGGTTGTCTTCTTCACAGACTGCCGATCTCTGCTGCAGGGACTTCAGAACACAAGAAATGAACAACATACGCAAGACATCAAGGCTGCCCTCCATGAACTCTCAAAACAGTCTGTCATTACGCTTCAGTGGATTCCGTCTCATTGTGGGATCATGGGCAACGAAAAAGCTGATGCTCTCTCCAAAGCAGGCAGCAAAATGGAGCAGTTCAGCCACCCCGTGACCTACAGGGAGGCCAAGACCATCATCCACAACCAGTTTCAGTCCCAGTGGAAGAGAAGGCTGGGTGCAGAAAGTGGTGCTGACCCGATCCACCAGCTCCAAAGGCACCAGCAGACAATCCTCTTCAGACTGAGGACCGGCCACTGCAGACTGCTGAGCCACCTTAACCGCCTGAAGATCACCTACACTGACCAGTGTCCATGCGGCACTGGACCCCAGACCCCTGAACATGTCCTCCTGCGCTGTCCTACTCACGCAGCTCTACGACACAAAACCTGGCCGGGGGGAGCGGAGTTACAGGCGCAGCTTTGGGGAGCCCGTTCTGACCTGGAGAAGACCGCGGGCTTCATCATGGCGGCCGGGTTACAAGTCTGACGCATCCAGCTTCAATCGAACGCAGAAGAAGAAGAAGAATAGACGCTCATAATTCCAACGAATGTTGCTTACCACACCGAATCGCCTAGCAGAAATAATAACACAGAGCACACAGAGCAAACAAGACGAGAATAAGCTACAGTCACACACCAGAATGTAATACTGATCGCAATGAGCAAGAAATATCAGTTTGAAAAAATGCTGAAAAGTCTGTTCAGCAGATTTAGAGCCTCTTGCATTTGGCCATACCTTTCCTGCTTGGTACAGGGTGGTAAAGGTCTTGTCAGTGTTTATTGTTCTGCCAAATGTAGATGAGGTTGCAACTTGTAATTGCAATACAGTCTCTCTCTCTCTCTCTCTCTCTCTCTCTCTCTCTCTCTCTCTCTCTCTCTCTCTCTCTCCACACACACACAAAAGAAAAACCACACGCGAGCACGTATCCGCGCATGCACGCACATACACAAAAGCGCGTGCACACACACACACACACACACACACACACACACACACACACACACACACACACACACACGCGCGCGCAGAACACAACACATCTTTCATTACTATGTATACTTTTAACTGATACCATTTCATAAAACGCATTTGGTGTTTTTGTTGTTGTTTTTACTTGTTTGCGTACTTTCCCCTTGTTCCACATGTGAATGGAAAAGCCTTGTGCCTACCTGGCGACACCTGGCATAGCCACATTCTTCTTCGTCCAGTCCGTCGGCACACTGCACCATGAGGTTGCAGGCCACATGGGGGTGGAGGCTGTGTATTCCTTTCCAGTGTTGCCTTGAGCAGTTCCACTGTCCACCAGCAGTCTGCACAGGTCTCCGCCGCTTCTGAAGACTCACAGAAAAACTACAGGCTTCAATCCTGCATTGCATGCTCTCTCTCTCTCTCTCTCTCTCTCTCTCTCTCTCTCTCTCTCTCTCTCTCTCTCTCTCTCTCCACCCCCATGAGACGAGTGGCAGTGAGTGAATCAATCAGCCACTGATCGATTCTGATGGATTTTCTCGTTGTGTTTGACGGATGAGTAGGCAGGCCAGTCATCTGCTGATGTGGGTCCTCATGTGGAAATGCGATGTGTGATGCACTGGATGTCTTCATGGGAGTGCGCGGCCAGTGCACAGTCATCAGCAAAAAGGAATTCTCTCAGAAGGGCATCAGAGAATTTTGTCTTGGCTTAAAATCGTCGAAGCTTAAAGAGTTTGCCATTTGAACGAAACGGGATGTCACAGTTCTGGGATGCATCAATTAGCATTGCAGAAAACAGAATGAAAAAGAGGGTGGGAGCTAAAACACATCCCTGCTTCACTCAGTTTTTCACTAGGAATGGGTCAAAGGTATCTCCGTTTTCTTCCACCCTCACCTGCATGCCATCATGGAATAAAACGATCAGTGAGATTAGCTTTTCCGGGCAACCAAACCTGTGAAGAATCTTCAAGCCAGTTCGATTATCAGTGTTGAAGACCTTGGTGAGATCAGCAAACACCGTGTGGAGCTCCTGATTCTGCTCACCACACTTCTCCTGTAGCTGGTGAACAGCAAACACCATGTCGGTTGTGCCCCTGCCTGCGCAAAATCCCCACTGTGATTCAGGGACGATAGAGTCTGCTATGTGGGTAATAAGTCTGTTCAAGAGGTCCCTGGCAAGAATCTTTTCTGCGATGCACAAGAGGAAAATCCCACATGGTTTTCACAGAACTCTTTTATCGCCCTTCCTCTTGTAGATGTGTACAACAGAGGCACCTTTGAAGTCTGAAGTTTTGAGGCACTTCTCCCTTTTCCCATTTGGACTGGAAGAGGTTGGTCAGCTTTTCCAAGAGAGCCTAGCCTCCATTCTTGTAGATGTCAGCTGGAATTCCATCTGCTCCTGGTGCTTTCCCAGACATGGTCAGCTTCAAAGCTTCGCAGTTTCTGCACTGGAGGTGGGTCAGCCAGAGGTTCCTTCACTGGCAGTGGGGGAACGCTGCAATTGCTTCCTCGGACATTGACAAGTCTCTATTCAAGAGAGTATTGAATTGCCACTAACCCAGCAATAAATGCACACACAAGTATAAACTTTCATAATTTAAGACAAACTACATAGTGACTCACATGAAAGAAAGTAAACAGCAGACGATACTCTTCGTGTGAGAAGTAGACAACAGAGAACCTTTCGGATCCGAAGTACGACACAAATAACTCCCCATTCTCTACAAGTGTTGTCGGGCTGTCTGCCAGTCTGTCAGAAATATCCACGGTACAATTGGGCAGTTCCGGACACGCCATTTTGAGATGTACAACTCTCGAGTCCTTGACATTGTGATAGAGCAAGCTGAGCAACATCACGTGATCCGATGGAATTGTGATGGTTTG
Source organism: Conus canariensis (assembly GCA_033310375.1). NCBI lineage: Eukaryota > Metazoa > Mollusca > Gastropoda > Neogastropoda > Conidae > Conus > Conus canariensis. Next base: position 8,558,766 of record CM065746.1, read on the forward strand.
AGACGCATCATAAGCCACCATTAAATCAATAGAGCGTACGGTGTCGACTTCTGGAAGCCATCTTGGTGACTGTAGTATACCTGGGACACAGAGAATCAATGTGGACACAGACAATCAGCGTGGACACAGACAACCAGTGGGGACACAGACAACCAGTCTGGACACAAACAACAAGTGTGGACACAGACAACCAGTGTGAACACAGTGTGGACACAGACAACCAGTCTGGACACAGAGACACAGGCAACCAGTGTGAACAAAGACAGTGTGGAGACAGACAACCAGTGTGGAAACAGACAACCAGTGTGGATACAGACCACCATGTGGACACGGACAACCAGTGTGAACACACACAACCAGTGTGAACACAGACAGTATCGACACAGACATCCAGTGTGAACACAGACAGTGTGGACACAGACAACCAGTGTGAACACAGTGTGGACACAGACAACCAGTCTGGACACAGACAACCAGTGTAGACACAGACAACCAGTGTGGACACAGACAACCAGTGTGCACACAGACAACCAGTGTGGACACAGACAACCAGTGTGAACACAGACAGTGTAGACACAGACAATCAGTGTGCACACAGACAATCAGTATGGACACATTCAGTGTGCACACAGACAATCACTATGGACACAGACAATCAATGTGTGGACACAGACAATCAGTATGGACACATTCAGTGTGCAGACAGACAGTCAGTGTGGACACAGACAGTCAGTGTGGACACAGACAATCAGTGTGAACACATTCAGTGCGCACACAGACAATCAGTGAAAAATGGGATAATTATACCAAACTGAAGTGGGTATCTCTCATGTATAAACTGAGGAACATGACGTATTGAAATTGAAAATTACATACAGGGAAGACATGAAAGACTGCGAAGGCGTGCAGGGAAACATAATAATTAAAGCGTAAGGCAACACATTGAAGCGTTTTCGAAAGAATGTCGAAGACAGAAAGATCATGAGTCAGTAGTTACTAACCTAGAAAGAAAACCATAAAACAGAGCTTTTGAAAGAAAAACAGTCAGTGAAATCGCAGCTGTGTTCCTTCCAGCCAGATAAGAACAACTACAGGCAAAACATACTTCAGATAGAATATCATAGTTGATATTCAGACCGAGCAGAATGCCACCCGTCCCCAAGAAACCATATCCAGATGTGCCACTGGAACACAGACAGAACAAATGTTGGAAACGATATCTATTAAAAGTAATAACCATTTGATGAAACCAAAACTAGAGTCAGTGAATGACGTTTCAGAAAACAGTTGCACGGACGGAAATCCAACTGAGACAGACAGTAGTTCAGGTACTGAGAATGTCAGAATTCAGTGTTCAGTCCGTACATCTAATCCGTTTGACATTCTCTCAAAACAATGATCAGGAACAGCGTGTTCTTTCACGATCGCATCAATCAGGGATGATGACCGAGGAAAAGGAAATACAGACGGAATTATCAGCAGATGACGGATCCCAATTCCCTACGCTTCCCTCTGCTGGCGACACACTGCATCGAATGACAGTGGCTGAGAGAGCGCCATGCTGCTTGTAGGCGATTCTATCATTCGATTTCTAATTTCAAAATGACTGGCCTCTTGCGTCGAAATCATGTTTAAATTAAAATCTGTGTTCCGTGACTATCATTGGATGATCTTTGTCACTGGCTGTTTTATTTACCTGTCACATCAAACATAAAAGATGTAATCATACATGCGGGGAGAAACACGTGTCCGTCAGGTCCAGTTTCCTTTGAAACGTGGGAAGAAATCATTCTATTGCGCTGAAAGGCTTTTCCGCTGGCTCGAGTAACTTTCAGCTCCATGCTACCAGCCAGAGGAAACCATCATTCCAAAATGCCATCACGCAATAAAATCATCATCTAAAATAAGCCTGTAGTAAACATAAAATTATTTTAGTGATAACTGTACCCTTTGCATCCAATACAAAAATGTATAGCTGTTTCAAATATCCCAAGGCAAAAGGAAGAGTTAAACTTGCTGAGAATGTCAAAGTTCTGTCGGCCAAGAGGGCCTGAAAGACGAATCATACAGCCCAGTAACAGCCACCTCATAGGCCGGACTGATCCTCCTCTGACACCACATTGACCTGAATCATCCTCCTATCCCTCCAGACCGCCAGGTTTGGGTATTTTGGACTTCTTTGATTCTGAGCGATATCCCCATAGACATGTGCCCTGCAAGCAGTTACCCCCCCCCCCTCCCCCCCACAGTCTATCATTGCCCACCTGTATTTTCAAGATTTGAGCCGAGAAAATTCCCATTCCTCGCTACCAAAAATCGCCCATTCCACCCCTTGAATTTCCACCCGTTGAAACGAGACACCTCCAGCCCACATCACTCCAGCTCTGGCCATTGAGGGTTTTTTGTCTTTCCTACTGCCCAGCAAAGACAGGACATAGACACTTGAGGAAGTTCCAGCTCATATAGTCATTTTCATCCTCATGCAGAAAAAGCGTTTACAAATGGCATCCAATATCCTGTCATATGAACTTAATTATTACCTATTTCGATATCATACACTTTTGTGAGTTTATATTTGTTAAGATGATGTACAAATCCAAATTTACATCTCTCTCTCTCTCTCTCTCTGCACATACAGAGAGAGAGAGAGAGAGAGAGAGAGAGAGAGAGAGAGAGAGAGAGAGAGAGAGAGAGAGAATATTTTGCTTTCTGTTCTGCTATGGTATACTGCTAAGAATTCTCGTAGTTGAATTCTCGCTTGTAGAATTTTGGGCAATTGAAATTATTTTTTATGAGTTAATTTCGTGATCCACTTGAGCGTTCGCTTATAATAATGTTTTCATGTGTGTGTGTGTGTGTGTGTGTGTGTGTGTGTGTGTGTGTGTGTGTGTGTGTGTGTGTGTGTTTGTGTGTGTGTTCTTCGTGTACTATTATAGGTCTTCACAGTTTGCCGGACCAAACACTGACCTGCTGCCCATAGTTATAAGATTTTGTGGAAGCACTCGATTCATTTTCAATGTCTGTTGCTACCTGGTTTTCAAAAGATAACAGCTTAATGTGCATTTCTAAACTTTAATTGTTTGACAGCAGGATTGAGGATACTGTATTCATTGTATATACTGACCTTGTTGACTTTTGCTTGTCCACCTGCCCCATCTCCCCTCTCTCTTTTCTTCTCTCTTTGCGTTAGGATCTGTGTTGTTTTGTACAGCTTCTGTGTATTAAGGTTTTTCACTGAAATCATATAATCATATTTTGTCTTGTTCAGCTTGATGCTACTGCTGTTGTAACGTCTATTCCCATTAAGTTTGTGATCGACTGAGTGTTGATACCATGGTAACAATTCACCATTATCTGTTTTTTGCAGCATGTCGTTAACACTACATACATGACCAACTAAACAAGGTGTCCGTATAGGTTTCTTGAATATAAATAATACAAGGAATAAGATGGACAATATTGCAACTATTCTCTATAACAAGGGGAATAATTTTCATTTATTTTGTTTTGGCGAATCCCGTCTGTCATCATGAATAACAGATGTTGACATGAACGTAACAGGTTACCAGATCGTAAGATTAGGCCCATCATGCATGCATAGGTTACAACAACGTGTAACTGAAAATTGATCTACTTTAGTGGACCACATTTATACAAATACAAAACCAAACATTATAGAAATATGTGCTCCGCCATACGGTTGGAGTGATCATTACCCGGACTGAACGACGTGGTACAACAACCGTGTAAAAATCCAAAAGTTAAGTCATTCAACGCCAACCTTGCGCTGAAGAGATCAAAGCTAAGTGACAAACTCGTTCATTTTCATTGTCCTATTTGTTTGTGTCTTGCCTGAAGAAGACCTAAGAGGTCGAAGCGCGTCGTGTTTTGTCTTGTGACTCGTTTGTCCACGTTTCTCTTGGCGGTTCGCTAACATTTATTTGAGATTTGTTGAGATTTCCGCCTGCAGTCGTCTCACTTTGCAACTTGACTTGATAGACAGACAGACAAACAGACTGACTGACAAACAGAGAGAGAGAGAGAGAGAGAGAGAGAGAGAGAGACAGACAGACAGACAGACAGACAGACAGGCAGACAGACAGACATATGGACAGACAGACAGATAGAAAGACAAACAGAGAGAGAGAGAGAGAGAGAGAGAGAGAGAGCAACGTGACAGAGAAAAATAGAAAAGATGGAAAAAAAGACTAAGAGGGAAGAATGAGAAGCAGAAATGCAAGGATGGCATGCGTTTGACCTAAAAAAAAAAAAAAAGGACAGTAATTGGAGGTTGAGGCCTCTGCCTAAAGAATAAGCTCAACAACTAGAGCTAGGTGGATTCAAGGCAGACACGTGGCAAATACAAATGCCTTAGTGCCAGGAACGGCACGTGATGTGTATAAACATATTTCCCCTGAATATGCTGCAACTGAAGGAAACTTTGCTGTGAAGAGTTGTCTTCACTGAGCAAAGTTTTTGTCGTCGATTTTACGACTGCAGCCCGAGACTAGAGAGAGCGCACAGAAGGTAATTGTCAGGATTCGCTGCCTACTTTAAACAATGGGTTGAACAGTCAGGTTCTGCTGGAGACTTTGAAGGGCTGTCTAACTTAATCATCAGAGAGCCCACAGAAGGCAATTGTCAGGATTCGCTGCCTACTTCAAACAATGGGTTGAACAGTCAGGTTCTGCTGGAGACTGTCTAATTTAATCATCAGAGAGCCGTTGATCAGTACCTGTCCCCCAAATGTGACCATTCATCTTCCTGAGTAAGAATCTCAAACTGACAGACATAACGCAGGCAGCTGACCAATACCTGATGGCGATTCGTTGCTCTCTAGCCACCCCTCAGCCTAAGCATCCTTAAGCCAGAACCAATCAGAGTAAGCCTGAAAAGAAAGAAAGAGTAAAACAAGTCCAGTGCTTCAACTGCAGCCATGTTGGACTTGAACAATTTGAGTGTCGAGCTCTCTCTCTCTCTCTCTCTCTCTCTCTCTCTCTCTCTCTCTCTCTCTGCTTCTGGACAGGAAACCCCAAACAAACAACAGAGAGGCGTGGAGACATAATCAATAGTTCAGGATAGTTCAGAAGTAACAGAAAACCAGTGATATCTAGAGCGGCTGTCAAGTACAAAGCGGTGGTGTAAAAGAAGTCTTCAGAGGAGAGAACCAAATCTTACTTTTATGATTTAGTGTCCTATCTAGGAGACGGACAATTTCTATAAACACGTGGAAAGATTTATGTTGTGAGCAGTCCGCTGCCAGGCCAATAATAACGACAATTAACAATTTACCAGTAGCAAAGGGCTATGTAGCTGATAAGAATGTGAATGTTGTGAGAGACACTGAATGCAGTTGATTGGTAGTGAAACAGGAACTGGTTGGAGAAGACCAGCTTTCTTCTGTCCGTACTCAGTGCCATGAAGGTGCTCTCAGTCCCGACCACTTTAGCCACGCCTAATGTTTTTGGAGAGACTGAGGCCCCCTGTCTTCCCACATCCATTCATGATCCTATCATCGGCAACAACGAGGGCATTATAGCTGCAGGTGATGCAGACCTAGAATGGAAAGGGATTTCAACCGTTCGGGTCAGGACGACCTGCCGTTGCAAAGAAAACGGTCTGTTCCATTGACTGTGACTCAGAAGGCAAAGCTGTGTCCACAGACAGTCATGAGGAAACGAAGAAAGAAACAAAGGATCCTAGTCTTGCTTCATCTCATGAGTTCTGGTCCTCCTTCATCTCATGAGTTCTGGTCCTCCTTCATCTCATGAGTTCTGGTCCTCCTTCATCTCATGAGTTCTGGTCCTCCTTCATCTCATGAGTTCTGGTCCTCCTTCATCTTATGAGTCTAACGCACAGGCTTGTGCTGTGACGATGAGGACTAAGATGAAGGAAGATGGGGAAACTGCTACAGAAAATGACTGACAGCTTCAAGTTTGATGATAAAGACAAGACTGGTCAAACTGCAGAGAGTCGACCACTATCTTGATAGAGACCGGGATTACAAGATCACAATCACAAAGAAACATGGATAACCTTATTTTGAAGAAAAGCTCTTTACTGTCAAGGTCTTCACAAGAACGTTAAATGATTCTACAAATCTTCTGATTTGTGATAGAAGATAGTGCCAAGGGAAAAGCTTCCAAGGTCCTATAACGAAGATGCCTCTCATGGACTTGCCTCTTTATCTGTAAATGAGGCTGGGCACATGTACGTTTTGACACTTGCAGGCTATGCTACGAGATATCTTTTAAAGAAGATGGATGGAGAGGCTGTAGCTGAAGCACCAGTGGACATGTCAAGCAAAATAGAGATCCCTATAGAGATCTTGAGGGATGTAGGCGCCTGGTTTAAGTCAAATTGCATGAGGGCGCTACTCTATTTTAGTCATGTCACTACGGCGTATGCATATCATTTAATGTGCGAGGAACTGGAATAAAACCTCCACAGATCATTAAAATCCATGCTAAAGAAGCTGTGCAGTGAGCAACTAAATCAGAGACACAGGTTCATCAAAGCTCTGCTGTTTGCCTGTCGTGAATTATCATAGGAGTTATGTTTTCTTTCCTCACATTCTGAAAAGAAAACAACAACAACAACAACAAACTTTGGACCAAAGAAATGGATCATTCAGAGGCAAAGAATTCATACGGGTACGTCTTAGAGTTACAGAGAGGCTGAAAAGAGAGGCTTCAACTCGCCAGAAACGAATTTGAAAAGGTACAGCGGCCTAGTAAACATTACTAAGACCACAAGAAGAAAGCCTGGGAGTTCCAGAAATGATAAAATGTGCTAGAGATCCTGCCTACTTTACAGATGCAGTGGAAAGGACTTTCCATAGTTGAAGAGATTGCTGGAGTTGAATAGCTGCAAAATGAACGGAAAAAGGAATCTGATGATGCTCCATGTAAATCTGCTGAAGAAATACACTGAGAGGAAGGAGGCAAAACTAAAATCAGTTGAGTCCAAGACTTGCCAAGAGTGCCACAAAGAAAGAGTACAGCAGACTCTCTGTCCCTCACGGTGATCTAAAACCCAAAACACAAGTTTATGTCAAAGACCTCTGGCAAGAGGCATGGAACTTGCAGTCGGATAACAAGCTGTTTAAAATGCGTCCAGACCTGAAAGAGTTTGTACCATGTTCCCGAGGCGGCCGTAAAGAAGAAACAGTTTTATGCCGTTTGCATACAGGCTGCTCTTTTTACTCCCATACTTACCTTTTAAAAGGTGAAGAAGCTCCGTGGTGCATTCCATGTCATGTTCCACTCACAGTGAAACATATTCTTTAAGGGTGTTGGGACTTGCACGATGTGAGACATAAACACTTTACAGCAGACTCCATGAAAACCTGGTTCAGAGATGTCCCACCTGATGTGATCTTTGAATTTCTGAAAGAAATTAACATTTTTCATCTGATCCGAGATTTCACGGAAAAAAGATTTTTTAACAAAGTTTCCTGTGTGTTTTTAGAAGGTGTACTTTAAAGGATTGTGTGAATGTTTTTTTCAATGACTTGTGAGGTGACGTCAACGTGGTGACAGCCATGAAATGGCCCTTTGCGGTCGGCTGAGCTATTAGCAACATCACCTTACTTCATCTTATCAAACTATCTATTAACCTTTTTTCCCTCCAATCGTCTTGATCATACGTGCAGCGGCCTCTGACAAGGCATTCGACACAAGTTCAGCATTTGTTTTCATCTTTACTCAAAGTATCTCTGGTTGCAGCAACAAGAGAGAGAGAGAGAGAGAGAGAGAGAGAGAGAGAGAGAGAGTGAATCATGTAGGTGCCATCATCTGATATATAGGCTGTTCTCAGAATTGTGTTGTGTAAGTGTAAATCGCCTAATGTTTACATTAAAAAAAACAAGTTGTGTACAATTGTCATCTACGTCATTTGTGGGTGCTTTTTTATATTGATAAAATCTAAATAATTTAACCAATGTTTGTGAGAGTCATTCACCTAAGGCCTGTATTTTTCGGTTAAGATAAGTGTACAGTTGTCACTTACGTCATTTGAAGGTGTTACTTGTATTGGATTAATTCAATCTTAAAGGATTCAATAAATGTTTGATTGGTTTCTTTTGTAACAATGAATTGAATATTAACTCCTTTCAACTAATGCCCAATCTCTGGTCGGGCGCATACAAAACGCATATAGTCGCCTGCGTCCGACCGGAAATTAGGCCTCAATCCTGGTTGAAATGTAGCACATTTAACCCTTATCACGAGCGTAGACTTTCATCAGCACGAGGGGGCGAGGGCCTGTGAAGCCACCCCCTGCTCATATCATGTGCTACTTTTGGTACGCAGATTTGGAAAGATCCGGTGTTGGTTTTTTTTGTGTGTGTGTTTTGTTTGGTTTGTTTTTCTTCCGACACCATGCATCGGTGGAGTAGCGTTATGATTGAGGCAAGGTTTAGATGAACGCATAGCGGAAAATCTTCGTAAATAATTCTTAAAACGCCAACACGAAAGTAAGTTACACGTACATAATGGAAATGAGACTATATTTACCTGTGACACCGTAAAAGTCCATTTGCGCATCACAGAATAAGAAGTATTGATGACGTCATATAGGATCTGTTCCGTCCTAATATCTTGAGGAACTTTTGCACTACAGGACAATTTAAAAACAACGAAAAGTTAATATAGGGGGAAAAATCTATTGGCGACTTCCCTTTGCATGTTCCAATACAAATTTATTTTGAACAATCTAGTAGTGGGGGAAAAACAAGTGTCGTTCCTCCGAATTACATTACTGACTTGGCAAAGATTTTGAGAAAGTATCTGAGTGTGTGTGGGAGGGGGAGGGTCGGGGGGGGGGGGGGGGGGGGGGGAGTGCGGGGAGCGAAACGGGGGAAGAAATAAAACGAGAACGGTAAATCAAAGAAGTACATTCTGAATATTCAATTATTTACTGGCAAATCTTGAAAAGTATTTGAAATAACTCCGCCAGACAATATCGACAAACGAACCACAAGACAAAACACGACGCGTGTGGACCTCTTGGGTCTTCTCCTGGCAAGATAAACAACACTCAGGACAACGAAAATAAAGAACAATATATTGTGAATATTTAACCTTTCACTAGCAACCTATGGGAACCACCGTGATCCATTCTGAAGACAGAACCATTCACATTGCCTGACAGTTTGAGTGATAGAATACCGATCTTTCAGCTGAACACCTACAACTTGCCAAGCTGGGAGAGGAGTTACACCGCCTGTCGCTATGACACAGTTGAAACAGTTAAGTCAAAATAATAACAGGGGAAAAGAAAATGGTTGAGCTAACAGTAGACATATTGTTCTTATGACTCGTTTAAACAAATACTTTGAACAAAAACAACAAATAAAACACCTCTAAAGGTGTCTTCATGCATTTGTGCTGAACGGAATATGATGTGAATGACATATAGGCGTATCAAATATCTATAATGCTTTCCATTTCTTATTCCTATCCTGACTGTTCGATGCACAAACTAATCAATATTCTTGGGAATATTTCTCTACAGACATTGAAGTTGAAAGCACAAGTTCCAAGCAGACAGATTAAAATCAAAGGAATGGGACAATTTAGGCGCTTGCAGCTGGCGCAAAGATAGGGTCACGGGTGAGTGCAAAGGCCTGAAATGTGACGTCAACTAAGGGGAAGCTTGTGTATCTGAATATTGTGATTTCAACTGTGAAAACCCCCCAGACAAGGCAAGTAATTGGTGAGGAGTTGTCCTTTTGATCATTATCAGTTCAACATTAAATGCTGGCTCAAATTTATGGTAGGTCTCGAAACGCTTACATGGATTATACAGTGTTTTAGCGCAAAATCCTAATTGTGGCGTGTAGCCACATCACAACATTGAAAAGGATTCGTTCAAATGTTCTCACTTTCTATCACAGCTTGCTGACCCTGCAGCGTTTTCATGTGTTATGCTATTTCTTGCCATGCCTGTAGGATCTGGTGGGGGATATTTCCCCAGCTCCCTCTGAGCTTTGACCCTGTCCTTGGAGTTACCCTCAGCTGAGGATACAAATAGGCTGTGACGACGGATTAAATCCATGTTTTGGGGACTTATTATCTCGGAGCAGCATCTCGGAGTAGTAAAGGGTTGTGTGAATATTTTTTTCTTTTTACCTTCTTCTTTCTTTAATAACTTGTGAGTGAACTTTAACGTGGTGACAGCCCTAATATGGCCCTTTGCGGTCGGCTGGACTATAACCAACATTCTCTCTCTCTCTCTCTCTCTCTCTCTCTCTCTCACACACACACACACACACACACACAGATCGGAATAGGAATGGCAGAAGAGTGAAGGTGAGAGACAACAATTCTTGCTTTGATTGCAACACCATATTTCCCCTAAACCACACAAGAAAACGATGACAAGTCTGTTGTCTTCGCTACAGCATTCAATGGTTTGTCTACAAACTGTGGCTGTCTGCTGCTGTGTGTAGCTGTTGTTAGATATTACTCATGATAACCCCTTACCAACAGGACTTCTTGCTGGTGACATAAAATTGTGTCAGTGTCAGTGTCAGTATGCGACATTATGCTTACTAAAATTTGCTTTTGATCTCAGAGTTTGTCAAGGGAGCAAAACCTCTCATAAAGGGGCTTAAGCGCTTTAGACAACAAGAATGCCGCATCGACCGATTATCAGTAGCGCCCTCGCCTAGCGCATATGGTCGAACTGTGTCAAAGACGCTGAAGTGGTCAAGTGAGAGATGGCACCTAAGGTAGTTAGGGCCCCTCCCGAGTTCGAACTTTCCCGATAGCGAAAGGGAAGAAAATTTATCCACTAGGACCTCGGAGTATCAACTGAGTGCTAAGACGCAGTCAGCTGAAGTTGCTTTGTAAACAGATCTTGAAGAACAGCAGCCTTGGGCTTGTTCAGATGGTATTGCTGAAGGGCACGTGTTGATGCTATTGTCAGGCTAGTTGAATGCGTGTGGACGTCCTTGTCGAAGCTTCTATAGGATAATTACTGTGTGAAAGTGGTTCCTAGAGTCGGCGGGAATTTTTGATGTCCATTTGGTGCGAAGTGGTTGTTTGCTAAGCAGTTTGGTAAGGATGTGTGTAAATGCTGATGTGTTGAAGAATGTACCAAGAGGGGAATTCAGTGTAGGTGTGAACGTGTGGTACGTGGTACGTGTGGTAGAGAAGCAACATGGACAAAGACGTGACCCAAAGGGAAATCCTTTGTGTCCATCCCTATATAAAGTGAGGGAGAACACCATCACGAAGGAGAGAGGAGAAGAACACCTCGGGAGAGAGAAGAACAGAGGAGTGAGCAGGACAGAGTAGAGTCGAAAGAAACGGGGTCTGGGCGACAGAAGTGACAGCAAGGTCTAACGTGTAGAAGACAAGCTGAGAAAGAAAGACTGAGTTCGAAACCCAGAGATGGATGAAAGTGACAAAGAAGAAGATTTCTACGTCGAGTTCCCAGAGACAACCACGAAGACCCAGTCCTGAAACCTGCTGCCAGACAACCAAAGGCGTCGCTATCACCCGGTGCTGAAGAAAACTTGAAGTAACTTGTTCGAGAACTGTGGTGTGGTGTGCAAGTGTGTGTGTGTGTGTGTGTGTGTGTGTGTGTGGAAAGCTGGCCAGGTAAGAAGCCATTTCATTGTAATCCGGGATTAGGAAGTATTGATCTTTTGTTTTGATTATTCCATTTTGTGTTATTGGATATTTCATGTGTGATTATAAATAGCATAGAAACTGTATTTCTTGTTCTCAGTCGTGTTAGGAGAGAAGCGAATGCGTGACATCCCATCCTCAGAGAGAGGTGAATGGTTGGTGGGTGCATGAGTGCGCATATGCGTGTATGAGTGCAGAGAGAACCTTGGTGTGTTAAGCCTGACTAATACATCAACTTAGTTCACTTAAGCAATACCATCACGATTTCTCCCGTCCTGGACAGAGTTGAAAGGACAACAAAGAGAGAAGCAAAGGAAGAAAGAAGAGACAGGATGGTTACACTCAAGACTGTTCCTACAACACTCACCTTTTAACCCTTTCCCATTCACAGTAAGAACAGAGAAAGCGGGAACTGGTTACCTCACCAAACATCCTCCCACCCCTACCTCCAAGAAACAACATCCGCCCCTTCTACCCACCAGAGAAGGCCTTCACTTTATTCCTGAGGCGTGCTGGGGTGGGGGATGGGGGTGGGGGTGGGGGATGGGGGTGGGGTGAGTATGTGGTGAAGCTATAGGAATCCTCATATATATTTTAGGGTAAACACTGAAAATAATACACCTAGGAAAACTTGAAATATACTCACAAGAGACCAGAATCGAACTACATATACAACATCGTAATCATACAGTAGAAATAAAGATTAATTACCTTACGGAAAATAAGCACTAATGGGACTTCCCTCTCTTTAGCTGTTCTTTTGGACGTATTCCAAGGTTCGTCATAATCTCGCTCTGATGACGATGTTGTTGCTGTTGTTGATGTTGTTGTTGTCGTTGTTTTATTTTTCGATCCCACCTCTATTAACTGTGCTAGTATCCTCTGTCTGTTTACAGTATGATGGTACGTTGTCATCATTTGATGACTCGATAATTGTGGAAACAAAGAAAACTGTCTAAATTAGCTGCTTATGAATCGTTTCATTTGTGTGTCTTGCCACACAATGATGAACAATTCAGTGTTTTTGTTTGTTTTTGTCAAAATATATCTGTTTGTGGCCAAGACGCTTTATGAAACTTCTCAGTTGCATGGCAGTCATTTCATTGAGTCTGGTCTTGATGGAACAGAGGTTCGAATTGTCCGAAAATATTGCCGGCTACGTACATCGCCGATTCACGACTTTTGCTACCTAGTGACATTTTCATGAAGGAGATTGTTGGAAAGATCAATTCCAACTTTCCTTGTTACGCAAAGTTTGGTTTATGCTAACGTATTTAATTGACAAGAAAAGGCTGACATCAAAGTTTAGCATGAACACACACACACACACACACACACACACACACACACACATATATATATATATATATATATATATATATATATAAGTATACAACCACCAATTCTGCATGGGAAATTCTGACTGTTATTTTATAGATCAACTATTTAGAACCTTCAGACTATTATAAAACAAAACAAAAACGTTTTCGATTGTGTTAAATACGCCAGGATCTATGGGAAAACAAACCGGGTTTGAAAAAATAAGAGGTTTATGAAAAAAAAAAAACCCTGAGGATGTTTAACTACTTGATAAACCCACTTTGCAGTTTGGGAACACCCCCCCCCCCTCTCTCTCTCTCTCTCTGTCACACACACACACACACACACACACACACACACACACATATACACTGACTGACTGAAACCGTTTACTGTCAGATTAACATATTGCTGTACTGACATTTAAAAAAACATGATAAATTAATGAGAAACCAAAATAATACAAGTAACATCTGAACGACATAAGAATCCTATAGGAAACTTAACAGGGAAACAGTTAACATTTATAAGTAAAATCAGAAATTGTAATTAAAAAACAAATTACACCTTATTTGTACTGAAAATTAAAACTCTTTCTCTCTCTCTCTCTCTCTCTCTCTCTCTCTCTCTCTCTCACACACACACAGACACACACGGGCAGTTGAAACGGGGCAATTACAGCGACTCTATCTAAGACACACATAATGTAAAAAGATAAAAACAGTGACACTTCATACTCAACCGAACTGAGGTCTTGTTCCTACTGGAAAGCTCTTTTATTAGCTAGCCTATTTGAATTAAAAATATTTTTTTACACACACCTACTTTTTGCGGCAGAACCCACTGAAATTCCATTTGTCGCTCCCGTTTCATCTCATCCGTGACGTCAAATTGAATGACGTAAGGCACGGTGATTTTTCGAATCACCAATCTGAATGCTAGAAAGTTCTGCAAACTTGTATACTGTGTACACAGAGGAGACAGCCAGTCTTCGCAACCATTTCTAATGTATGTGTTTGTTTTGATGGTAACTTCTGCATCTGTATGAAAATATGCAAAAATGTCTTCTACCCGTTCCCTTTCTACTTGAATCTCCACGTAGTTTTCCAAGGAACACGTCTGTTCAATAAAAGACATCTTCATTATATGATCGGGTGATGACGATGTTAAATGGATATTACAACTCATCCCCGTCTATACTGCTAAAGAATCTTGATTCGAGTTCCTGTCAAAATCTCCCTGTGCTTGGAGGTAGGAAAGCTTGAAATTCTGAATATGGAAGTGGACAGTTTGGTTGTTGCGAAAACAGTTGAGTACATTGTCGGTTGAAAAGTTGAAGGACTGATTGAACTGGTAAGAGGCTGGGGAATATCGCTCCGGGGAATGACTCAACGACCCAAAGGCCAATGTCGGCAGTGCAGTGCAATAGAGAAGTATCAGTATGCAGCAGGATGATGTACATTGGCAGCAGCGGACGGTGCCAGACATGGTGTGGAAGTCTCTGTCGCTCTGTGATTATTGACAAACTGTCAGGAAGCAATGAAATAGTGACAGAATGTACCGGTAGATTGGTAATTTATAGTGTATGAATGCAAGCGGCTCGAAACTAAATTGTGTGTCGGTGTAGCCTTACGCACACACAGACAGACAGACAGACAGACAGACAGACACACACACGAAAACATGGACGCACACAATCAACCAGACACACACACACACACACACACACACACACACACACACACATACACACGCGCGCGCGCAAACACACACAGCATACGCACACATACGCGCACACACACAAACGCGCGCGCGCACGCATGCTCACACACACACACACTCACACACACACACACAAACACAAACACACACACACACACACACACACACACACACACACACACACACACACACACGTTCACACCCCCCAAGCTTGTTTTGTTTTTAATTTCCAGATTTATTTTCAACATGTTTAGTATTAATGGAAAGATTGAAAAATGTGTATATTTTACTTTGACATTAAATCCTTTAACTCAAACAAAGTAGAATGTTCAACGACGATTTTTTTTCGACATTCACAAATTCAATTTCTGTCGGGTATCTGCAGTTAAAATATTGATTCCTAATTGTAAAATAAAATATATAGATTGTCTAGATTATGAAAAAAATTCAAGGAACGAAAAGATTCCAGGAAGAATGCAAAAACGAACAAGGTTTACAAAAACAACAACAACAAAACTACTATCCAGATTTGTTATCATTTGGTTAACCCATATAGGTTGAAATGTGTGTGTGTGTGTGGTGTTGTTGTTCTGTTTTACGTCTTTCCACATTACGTGATATTAGACGAAAAAAAAAAAAAAAAAGGAAGGGGGGGGGGGGGGGGGGGGGGGGTCGGGGTAAAACAGGTTAACACTATGAGGTAAAATAACTAACTTATCTACAGCAATAACACAAAAGTAGAAAATCCACTTAATCAAAGACTGAAAAACAAAAAACAAAAAAACTAAAAAGCCACACAAAAAACCCCCGAAACATGTAACTCTTCTGTCTCATCGCACCACTGATGTTATATGTTATAAATATTTGCCAATTGGACTTTTAGCTCAGTGCAAAAAGAAAAGATACGTTTCATTTGCTGACAGTGACCGGAAAACATTTTGACTAGGCTGTACAGACGTATTTGGAATGAATTTTTTCATCAAGTTACACATAAGAATGTGATCAGTTGATATGCTATGACCACATATACAATGTATATTTTTGACATACTTTGTTTTAAAACAATCCAATTTCCATCTACAGATCAAGGAACTTATCTGTCGTCTACGATAAATGTTTTGATCGTACTTACTTAACATTTCATGAATACTTCCCATTTCATCGTGTAAACCAAAACACCCAGTTTCTCTTTCTTTCTATCAAATGAAAATTAGAAAATTGTACTTTCTCTGCCAAAGTATAGCACTCTTGCATTGACATAGAGAGGTTCAAAAAATGCGAATCTGATGATCGTTTTGCTCCTGTCTTTGCCAGAACATCAACCTTTTCATTATAGTATAACCCACAGTGGGAGGGCACCCAAAGAAATGTTTTTTCAGTGTCTCTGGCTGAGAGGAAGTGTACTAAATTATTTATTTCAGTGATCATCTCAGGTCGAACTTTTAATCTAAAATTCTTCATTGCAGTAAGAACTGACTTGGAATCTACGCATAAAACAACTTTAAATAAATTTTGAGGGTAATCAACAACACACTTTAAAGCCATAATTATAGCAGTTAACTCAGCAGTGAATATAGATTTGTTTTTTCCAAGATAATAGGACTTTTCTTCGTTAAGACCTGGGATAATGTATGCTGCACCTGCATGTTCATTGATTAATGACCCATCAGTGTATATCTTAAAATGGTTGGAATAGTGATCATGCAAATGCATTTTGATATTGGATAACAACAAATTAGTATTTTCAGCCGTTGTTAAATCTGTATGGTCAATATCAAAATGTGCTCGTATTAGTTTCCATGGGGGGATAGGAGACACAATAGATCTTTTTGCAATAGATGTTAGTTTGATGTCTGAGGATTCTAAAATCGAGGAAGTATATGTTCTTAGAGTCGTTTGAGATGATATATTTTTAGCCCTTTTGGGAAAATCAATGTCCGATTTAATATTCATTTCAGGGCCTATATTGTTGTCTATAGTAGAACTTATAACAAATTTGGTGCATGCAAGATTCCTATATTCTTCCAGTGGTAATATCCCAGCAGCACTGTATGCTTTTGTACAAGAGGCATGGACTGGTAGTCCCATGGCTATCTTATATGCTTTGGAATCAATACTTTGAAGTTTTTTCAGTAAGTATTTGGGTGCACTGAAGAACACCTCTTGTGCATACGTTAATTTTGATCTAACCAGTGCAGTAGAAAGGTGCAAAAGAGCAACTGTGTCCTGAGCCCAAGCATGCTTGCTAATAATCTTTAATAGATTTAAACTTTTTCGAGCTTTTGTTAGAATATGCTCTGTATGAAAATTCCATGACAACTTTGATGTTAAATTTACTCCAAGGAATTTCACTATTTTGGTATATTTGATGGGTATGCCGTTGACTTGAAATGAAGGCATATTAACTGGATCAGATCCAGTATTAAATAACATCATGTGTGTTTTTTCTGTTGATATTTGCAAACCATTTTCAGTCATGTAAGCAGAAAAGGTGTTTAATTCTTTTTGATATAACTTTTTAATATAGTTTTGTGATCTGACAGATGTACATTTTTTTAATGTCACTTTCATCCATATGCATATGTCATCTGCATATTGGGCTAGTTCTATATTTTTAGTAATTTTTGTGGGTAAATCGTACATAAGAATACTAAAAAGTAAAGGGGCAATAACAGACCCCTGAGGAATGCCCATGTGTAATTTCCTTCTTGTAGAATAGGAGTTCCCTACCTTCGTTCTATTATATCTGTTTTCTAAGAAGTCTTTAAGAAACTCATAAATGTTTCCTGATAATCCAATCTCTTAAGTTTATAAAGCAAACGAGAGTGCCATACTTGATCGTAAGCTTTAGTGATATCAATAAAGGTTGCTAGTAAACATTTTCTCCTGGAAAACTGATGTTTAATTTGAGTGGTAAGTTTGACCAAGTGTTCAATAGCACTTCTTCCCTTTCGAAAACCTGCTTGATTTGTTGGGATAACTCTGTTCTTCTCACAAAAGTAGTTTAGCCTATTCAAAACAATTGTTTCATAAAGTTTACAGACATGAGAAGTTAATGAAATAGGTCTGTAACTATCTATTCTTTCTTTCAGTTTACCTTCCTTGTGAATCGGTACTATTACTGATTCTTTCCATATTTGTGGCAAAAGACCTGAACTCCAGCATTTTTTAAATATATTAAGTAAAATGCTTATCCATTTGTCTGGAAAATGTTTAATCATTTCATTAGAAATGGCGTCAATCCCAACAGCTGTTTTTTTGTTTGGTAGAGAATCTATGGCGTCTTTCACCTCTTGTAATGTAATTGGGGCGTTGATGTCGCTTGTGTCATTATCAGATACATCATTAAAGACATGGGCAGATTCTTTATCCTCTCTGAATTTTCTTTGGTTTTCAGACAACCCATCTAACCTGCTTACTTTAGCAAACTGGTTGACGAACGCTTCTGCTTTGTCTGCGGATGATGGTAACTTATTATTATCAAGAATAATAGGATATTCTGGGAGTTTGATTCCATTTTTTATCGTTTTTATCTCTTTCCATACCATTCTACTATCTTTATGATCGAATGTGTTTCTTTCGCAAAAATCATCCCAATAATCCGTTTTGGCTTGTTCCATAACTCTATTACTATGTATATTTGAGTGTTTCATTTCTTTAAATTTTTCATCTACCATTTTCTTATCTTGACTTTTCTTAGAGTGCACGTATTCCTTGAATAACCGTTTTTTCTCTTTAACTGCCTTATCGCAATCTTCAGTCCACCAAACATTACCGAGATGTTTATCCCCTTTAGATCCACGATTCTTCAATTTAGGAATACATAAACCAGACACTTTTAGAACAGAAGTACAAAACATATCATACATTGTATCAATATCATTAATTGGGGACAAGCTTATGTCTAGATCTTTAAGTGTATTGTAAAACTGAGACCATTTGGCATTTTTATAATCAAATCTTGGGATTGTATCATCAGGTTTTGTGTCTTCAAAACTTGGGGACTGATTAATTGTAATAATGATTGGTATGTGATCACTCCCAAGAGTTTCACTATACGTTTCCCATGCACACGACAAAGCCATTTTAGGTGAAACCATAGTTAAATCAATAGCAGTAGGTCTATGTGTAGATACATCAGGAACTCTGGTATAAGAACCATCATTGAGTATACATAAAGTTGAGTCTACAACATTTTCTACAAACCTATTACTACTGACCTGTGTGCACTCTTTTTCCCAGAAAGGAGAATGGGCATTAAAATCCCCTCCTACTAACCATTTACCATTATCATTCTTGATATTTTTTATCCATTCAGTATTAGCTTCATCTGGACCCTTAGGTAAATATACAGAAGCACAGTTTACGTTTAAGGAGTCCGAAAACTTGACAGTTACAGCACATGAAAAAAATCCCATGTAATCCACTAGGCACAGGTGATTGTTTGTCACAATATTGTAGTCCAGTGTGAATATAAATAGCACAGTTTACTCTATCACCATTTTTTTCTGTATCTACTACTGGTGGATAGTAGTACTGCTCCAGTCTTGGTGGTTTGTTCTTACTGATATTAACAGACTGGAATAAGAGAACACGGCAGTCAGACGACACTAAAAATTGACGTAAGCAGTCAATATTAGAATAGAGAGAGCGGCAGTTCCATTGCAGTATTTTTATATTGTTGTTAAATTTCATGTTTGAAAAAACAGATAACTAAACAAATAATAATATGTCGCTTTAACACAATTGGAGCTTAGCTACACACAGACGTAGGCTGGTATGCTGCATTTGTTCCGAACAAAAACAACAAAAAAATGTCACCAGTTGTATAAGACATTGAACCTATTGGACCAGGCAGAGCCGTAGAAGGAATCCTCGGGGAAGGGAGTGGGGCGCAGGACGTCGCGCTGTCTTCCGGGGCCGCTCCCAGAAGAGGTCCCTCAGATGCCGGCCAATATTCCCCGCTAGGATGCTAGCTCCTCTTGCAGTGGGATGTAGCCCATCACGGAGGTTGAAGCGGGCGGCTTGTAGGTTGGAGTGAGTGATGAAGGTGATGTTTTTGTCATCATTCAGCTCTGACACCAAAAGTGCGTTGTACAAGTCCCCTTTGATATTGAGTTCGGGGTCTAATGTAGGAGCCATCTTACTGATTATGATGGCCAGATCAGGGTTTTCTTCTCTGATACTCCTCACGCACTTTGCCATTCTTCCGGAACATGTTGCTGCAGATTCTGTTTCTAGGTCCTTCGATCCAACATGTAAGAGTAAAGCATCAGGAAGTGTCTTGACAGATGCACTTGCTTTGGCCACTGCTGGTTTAATGTCCTTTATTGTTCTTGCATTACTCTGATGCACCTTACATCCGTAGGACTTCCCTAGTCTGTTTGTGTTGACTTTCTTTATGACAGGGTCATTCACATATAAAATGTTGGGAAGGCCTTTTAAAGTTGGATTTGGTTTGTCTCTGGACTTGGTCTTTAAGTCATTGACGTTTTCTTTGTGTCTGAACTTGACCTTTAAGTCATTGACGTTTTGTTTGTCTCTGGACTCGGCCTTGAAGTTATTGTTGTCATTTTTCTTGCACTGTTCCTTAGACTTCGGCTTATGACGCAAAGAAGCTTTGACGTCATTTTTGTTTGCGTTATCATTTTCTTCTATTTTTTGGTTTTTATCACTTTCCAGTACATTTCTGTTCTGCTTCTTTTCTGTTTTGATTGTTTCTACAGACAGAGCAACCTGAGGAGTTGTCGATGGTCTTGAGACCCTAGCCACTTCTGCATAAGAGAGGTAGGGGAAGGGCTCTGTCTGGATTGCTATGCTAGCTGAGTCCTTCGTAGATCTATCAATTTTGGAATGCAGAGATCTTATTTGCTGTTCCAGACTCGCTACTTGATTGCACAGAGAGGTGATAGTGCCTTCGATCTTAGCGAAGGTCTGTGTGGTACTCACGGAGTTGATGTCTGTAGGATCAATGTTGTTTCTTGGCCTAGGCTCTAGTCCATCCTTGACAACGGACAGACTGAACGGCCTCCTCAACTCCGAATTACAATTTGTCCCCTCGTCGTTTCCGCGTTTTGCTAGCACATCCTCAGTGCATCCTTTTGCACACAGTACCGGTATGCAACTTTTCCGGATCCTGGTTTGGTTTCCTTTTGTTTGCTTTGGGCGAAACATAGCAGCATCCACAGCACTAAGCTATCGGTTGTTGTCTGCAGGCGCCATCTTGTGTGTCTCCACACACACACACACACACCCCACACACACACACATACACACATTCGAATTCACAGTTATGCACATGAAAAGCATTTAGCAACGGCTTAACACAGTTCAATACTCCGTCCGATATTCGATAAGACATCTCAACCATTGTATCGCTTCTTCTACAATATCTAAGATAAACATGCTAGTTAAAGAAAGAATCTTTCATGTGGTTGGAGATGCGTTGTGCTGCCGTTATGCCCTGAGTCAGGACCAGCACATCCGACTTCGGCTTGTTTTGATATCAGAGTGAACGCTCTCCTAGACTGGTTGCTTCACTGGGCTGACGAGTCCAGTCTACCCGGCTATTTGTCCACAGCTGGAGATGGTTTGTTCACTGGGGTGTCCTTCCTCAGGGTTTAAGAGCTTATGGCGCGGCTCTTGATCGCATGATGCTCCTGTCATTGAACATGTGGGTTATTTCAGTGGAGATAACAGTGCCACCTATTGTCCTGCCCCATCCTGCTTGGAACATCGCCATTTGGTCCGGGACTGCTTATTTGACCAGGCAAGCCTGGCTTACATCGCTGCTAACCCTCATATCTGAACGCGTCCCCCAATCCGCCACCTGGGGACCCGCCTGGTTGAGGGGTGGTCGCCCTTGCTCCAGGTAAGGAAAGGTAAAACAAACTGGTTGAAGGGTGTACCAGCTTCCTCAGAGATGGCAACGATGATAACAGAAAGTTGACCTACAGGATTACGTCACAAAGGCTGTGTAAGGACTCTGATGAATGAATGGTAGCGTACTATACCAGCGGATAGGAGGTCAGAAAACCAAGGCGAGAATTTTAAACCACAGCGTAAAGGAAGCCCAAGCTGTTTTGTTGTTGTTGTTGTTGTTGTTGTTGTTGTTCAGATGATGGATTGGTGCAGGATCTCAACGTCCAACAATGAAAAACACCTTGTACCTGATTTTCAGAGGGAAGTGAAAATGAACCTACACCGGAATTACAGTCCACCCTTTTAAAAGCCTCTCCCCTGTGAGTGATGTGGGGTATGGCCCAGAACCACCCCCTCCCTTGGAGTAATGTAGGCACGTGCCCATTTGCAAGTCCTTGTCTCATAGGGCTGGCAGACTGGCCACGTGCCTATATTCTCTTTGTTACTTTGTTACTAATAAATGGTGTGATGACTGGGCACGTGCCTATATTCTCTTTGTTACTTTGTTACTAATAATTTGGAAGCATTTACTGCTTACGTAGTCCAGATTATTCAGGATACCAAAACACAAAATGAACCAGCTTTGCTTTTTCCTCTACGATCGCACAACTATTCCATTTTCAAACTGCAGATTGTTACTTCTTCCCTGATCTTGGTTCATTGGAGTTCACTTTCTTGTGTTCAGTACACTACCGAAGTTAAAACTTAAATTTGGAGTAACTCTTTGTTTAAAATTATATTCGGAGTCCACGGAAGTTTTGTTTTTCTTCCTTTTTTTTTTTCTTTCAATTTTTATTTGGTTCTAAAGCAATCAAGTTATTTACATAAAACACGTTTTTTCCCCCACACGTTTTGACGTTTAATGTGAAACGGAATGCAACTCTGCTACACTTACTGTCTCTTGTGTCCAAGGTTCTCTCCCTTAGGTAATCCTTGCGTGTTTTGCCAGCCTTTTTCCATTTTCACGAGAAGGGGGATGGGATTTTTGCGTTTGCAACAGTTTTCTTTCTTTTTTTTTTTCCAATTCATTTTTTAAGAACACTTCCCAGTTTCCATTCACTCACATGTTGTCTCATCATTTTAAGTTCTTCTAAAAACAACCCTGTGTGTGCGTGTGCGCGCGTGCGTGCGTGCGTACGTTCGTGTGTGTGTGTGCTTGTGAGTGTGCGTGTGCGTGTGTGTCACTCTTCTTTTCTCCTTGGCGTGAATGACTATTGTATGCATGTCATCCATAGAAGTTGATGCTTTATAATCTGTAATGTCCGTAGGCCTATATCATGCTGAAGTGCTTCATTGAATGTGACATATAATCATGGTTCTTAGATATGGTTTTGAAGTGACATGCATAGATATCGAAAATTAATTAACTGACTTAAAAATTGATATTGTTGACATTGTTAGCTGACGATGTTTTTCCCCAGTCAAACACCTGCTTGGTACCATGTTGGTATTTTTCCCCCTGTGCTTGTATATAATTACGTGTGTGCGTGCGTGTCTGTGTGTATGTGTGTGTATGTGTGTGTGTGTGTGTGTGTGTGTGTGTGTGTGTGTGTGTGTGTGTGTGTGTGTGAGCGCATGTATCTTTCTCCCCAACATCCACATGCACACATGCACGTGCCACCGCATATTCTATGCACACACGCGCGCGCCACACACACACACACACACACACACACACACACACACACACACACACACACGCTCGCTCGCGCACACGCACGCATACACACACGCGCGCTTACGCACGCATGCACGCGCGCACGCCTACATAGCACATTATCTTGGCATTTATTATGTTCTGGATTCCTTGTTTGATTTAGGCCAAATGCAAAAGAACATACCAAACAAAGCGGATAATAGAATTCATGTAACACATAATCCGAAGCAGACCAGTGACTGTTCGACAAATGCGTCTTTTGCAGACATTGCAAACACCAGACATGAAAAAGGCACAACCTCCCTAAACCGTGGTTTTTCCTATCTTTTCTTTTCCCCGATATTTATTGCGGCTTCATCCAGAAAACTTCCCGACTCAAATATCTTTTTTTCCCCCTCATTGTTGCGCTACATCAATCTATCATTTCTTTTCATTACTGCGTGACAGAACTGTACAAACAATTCTGGTCAGGAAAATGAGAAGACTCTTCAGGTCAATGAATTAGTTACCGACATCTCCTCCTTTTTCACAGAGAGAGAGAGAGAGAGAGAGGAGAGAGAGAGAGAGAGAGAGAGGGGGGGGGGGGGGTTGTAGTAGAAGATTTAAACGAAGGCTGCTGTAAATAGTTCCTAGCCATTCGAAGCATCCACGTGCCTGACAATGTTTGGATCATTAATAAAGAGTAGGGCCAATCACGCAGACTGCTGAGACATTTTGACCTCCCTTGCATGGATTTTTTTTTCTTTTCTTTTTTTTTTTTTATTTCAGTGATGCGTACGCTAAGATTTCTCTCTTTATTGTTCTTGTATTATCATTCGTCGTCGCCGTCGTTGTCATCGCGCGTTGTCGTAGTAGCAGCAGTGAAAGTGGTAGTAGTAGTGGTGGCGGTGGTAGTGGTGGTGGTGGTGGTGGTGTGGTGGTGGTGGTTGTGATGATGACGGCTTAGTAGTAGTAGTGATAGAAGTAGTAGTAGTAGTAGGTCCAGTGACGGTGAGGAAAGACCCACTGACCGCAGTGAAAGTCCTGTTGACAGCAAGAAAGACTGTGACCCGGGATTCTCTTCAGAGAGCACGTAAGACCTCATGGCGAAAGCTTCTTGGGCATGTCTGAAGTTTTACTGTCTTCATCTGTCAGCGGAACAGCAGTGAGTAAGGCTGCAGGATGCACAGGACAACTGCTTGATGGTGGCGTTTTCAGCTGGTGGGCTCTGCAGTCGTGAAATACGGGCTGGTACACCCATGGGAACGCTCCCGGGGAGGTTCTGTCACGTTACATCCAGTGGCCATTACACAAAGGCATCTGCCCGGGAGCAGTTATGTCCCTTGACGTCTTAATGGAAATCCCTGTGCATGCCTGCACCCCATGTGAATAAACCGCAGGATTCGAAGCGTGGTGCAGGATTGCTCCCAGCTTTGTCCGGCAGTTGGGGACATTACTTCTCTGGATCACACCCGCATCTTCGGGTATATCTATTTTCTTTTAGTAATAGCACACACACACACACACACGCACACGCACGCACGCACGCACGCACGCATACACACACACACACACACACACACACACACACACACACACACACACACACACACTCGGCTTGAATCACTTTCTGTCAACACACACACACACACACGCACGCACGCATGCGCGCGCGCGCGCGCGCGCGCCACGCACGCACACACACACACACACACACACACACACACACACACACACACACACACACCGCGCGCGCGCGCACACACACTCGGCTTGAATCATTTTCTGTCAACATTTTCTGTCTCGCTTGCTCTCAAGCGCAAATGTGTAATATTTTTGTCAGGCCCTTACTGTTTTCCCTCTCCTTTGTATGTTGACAATCGTTATTATTACCTGATGTCTATGGCAAGCGCTATGTTCCATTTCAGTGCAAAAATATGACCTTACTTTGAACACTTTCATGCTCGTACTCTGTGTGTGTGTGTGTGTGTGTGTGTGTGTGTGTGTGTGTGTGTGTGTGTGTGTGTGCGTGCGTGTGTGTGTGTGTGTGTGTGTGTGTGTGTGTGTGTGTGTGTGTGAAACGCAAGCATGTTGATTCTAAAATTCCTTCAACCCTGATTGTTGTTTTATGGATTTTTTGTTTCATTTCATGAGAAAGAAAAGTGGAGACATCAGAACTAAACGGAAGGCTTGGAAACACAAGCATGGACCTGGAACCACACAAATGTGCTTGTTCAATGTACGTGCATAGGCGTGCACACGCATCGCACAAAACCGCACGCAGAGACTCTCTCTCACATGCGTGCACGCGCACATGCACGCACACATGCACGTACACACACACGCATGCACGCACACATACATACACACATGCACGCACGCACACACACGTATGCATGCATACACACACACACATACACACACATACACACACACACACACACACACACACACACACACACACACACACATACACACACACTTCAACCTAACATGTGAACACACACTTGAATCCATGTATATGCAAGGAGCGTGAGGGTGAGCTAAACCCGCGCGCGCGCGCGCGCGCGCGTGTGTGTGTGTGTGTGTGTGTGTGTGTGTTGTCTCTCTCTCTCTCTCTCTCTCTCTCTCTCTCTCTCTCTCTCTCTCTCTCTCTCCCCCACCCCCATTCACCCCCTCCCCCTCTCTCTCTTTAACACACACACACACACACACACACACACACACACACACACACACACACACACACACACAATCTGCAATAGCACGTTGAGCTTGCCCACCCCAGGTCTCTGAATATTGACTGTAGGTTCACACAGCGAGTGTGACAAATCATGTACCGGTGGACACACACACATGTGACATACCTACGTGATTTGTGACAGTGCGACAAACCATACAAGCTGTGACAGACAAATCAGGATGCGAAGTCGACAGAATTTGTCACTGTGACAAATCAAGTCGATTTTACGAATCATGATTTGTCACAGTTTATATGATTTATATAGCTGTCAGAAACCATGTACATGGTGTGTCACTGCTATATAAAACCTTGACAAATCATCACGCAACACCACCCTGGGAGGGTGGCCCCTCTCACGCAGTCTCCGCGACAGTGCCACTATTATCGTCAGTAGGGGGTTTAGTAGATGGTGTCGTGAGTACGCTGGATCAGAAAAGGTGCCTCTTAACACCACCGAAGTGCTTCAGTAGCAGTGCAGTGTCTCCACTGTTGGGTTGCCTATAACGACTTGACATATGCTCCCTGTGGACTGCCGGGGCCACGGCTGCCGCTGGACAAGCCAGAGCTTGGCTGTGGACGGATATCCGAAATGAGCGGAGATGGGTTAATGTCCCCGAGGGGACGGAGAAGATGAGGCAGCAAAAACAAACAAAACAAAACAAAACAAAACAAAACAAAAAAAACCTAAGAAAAAAAAAAGACAGAACGAAAAAAAAAAAAAAAAATGCAAAGCATATACACTTACTCCCAGTTGCCACACGTTTTTTGCGTTGAAGAATAATGAAGAAAGGGAAATAATTTGTTTCGAAAAGGGAAGTAATTCGCCCCACTAAAAAAAAATCGAAAGATTCTTTAAATATTTAGAGAAGTATTCTGGTTAAATAAAACATCGGGCATCATCTTTAACCCATGTTGAATATTTCCGAATTTTCAGAAAGATCGGCCTACTAGTTTTGTCTGAACACATTTTTACCATTTTCGCTGTATTTTCGCCCTTTTTGCCGTAATTAACGGCGAATCGGCAAAAATAAAATATCGGGCATCATCCTTACCCGTAACGAACATACTTACAAATTTTCAGAAAGATCGGCGCAGTAGTTTTGTCTGGAGCGTGTGGAACAGCGTTTGCGGACAGACAGACAGACGAACCACAGACACACATACAGACAAACAGCATTTTTCCGTTCCCATTCTAAAGTACTCTAGAGTACAAAAACAGAGAGAAAAAATGAAAAGTGAATGGAAATTATCCCATCTTTTGTAACGGACAGACCATCTTTTGTAACAGACAGACAGAGTGCCTTTGGAGGAGACAACAGAAAAACTTGAAATTATCTGATAATTGAAATTGTCAAGTATCTAAATTTAGCGATTTTCACTGTATATTCCGTGCAGAGCCTTATTCAAAAAAAAAAAAAAAAAAAAAAAAAAAAAATTCTAGGCCTAAACTACAGCGCACATTCCTTCACCTACCTTAAATCTTTTTTTTCTTTCTATTACAATATTTCTACTTTTGTTTCTTTAGGTCGCTGACCACAACCATTCAAATCATCCCAATCGCATTGCAGCCTGTGCAATTGTCAATCGAATGAAGTAGAGGATCCGGGCTGACCCAAGCCTCAGCCTCCGTCGAGTGTACGAACAAGTCATTTCACAGCTGCCAGACCATGCCAACATTCCTCCGTACCACTCTGTGAGGTCTCAACTGGCAAGAAGTCGCGCAGCTGTGATGCCTGCTATTCCAAGGAACATTCAGCAAGTTGTTATTGATGGCGTCTGGGCCCGCAACTCGGATGGACACCGTTTGTTACGGCTCTTAGACAGAGAGTGGGGGCTAGCAGTTTTCGCTAGTGACGGAGTGATTCGTAAGATGGGCCAATGTCACCATGTGTATATGGACGGTACTTTCAAGGCAACGCCACGCCCTTTCAACCAACTATTCACGGTTCATGGTTATGACACTGACCGTGTGGTACCACTGGCGTTCATTCTAATGACAAACCGTGAAGTTGGATCTTATCGTCATGTCCTTGCCGGCATCAAGCGACGCCATACCACCCTGACAGGACAAGAGGTTCTCCCCGACCTCATTGTAACCGACTTTGAAGTTTCTTTGAGAGCAGCTGTTGGGATGGAGTTCCCCCAAGGCGAAGTCCGCGCCTGCTTCTACCACTTTAGCCGGGCTGTGTCCAAACGTGCACGGCAGGAGGGTCTTGTGGGTCCAGCAGCAGTCAGGGATTTGGGACAGGAACAACATCGGCGCCTTCAGGAGAAGATCCGACGTCTTATGGCCCTGGCTTTCTTGCCGGTCGCCCTGGTCAGGCAAAACTTCCAGCTTTTGTCACGGGAAATCGAAGATGAGTTTGGCGGAGTCGGGATGAGAGATTTCCCTGGCTACTTCCGCAGGATATATCTGAACAGCTTTCCACCACCTACCTGGAATGTCTTCCACAGAAACATCGATTCTCGCTCAAACAACCATGTGGAGGGTTAGTTCAAATCTAGTGTTATTGTCGTAAGCAAGATAAGTTGTGTACTCACAGTCCCAAGTAACCATTTAATCAGCTGGGGCTAAAGGGCTAGATGGCGTCTTTTTTTTTTTTATCTCATAGATATCACATGAAAAGGAAACGTAGTGATAAGGACCAACTTTCTTTGCTGCCACTGCCGTTTTGTTGTCCAGAATGCAAGATGTCATTCCGGTATTTACTCTGAAAATAAAAGCTTTGGCTAATTCTAGTTCTTACTGTATTTGTAGTTCTTACTGTATTTAAATTACTGTTGCAACGACACAGTAAACTTATCATTAAAAAAATAAACTTGCTTAATGTGTTCGACGTTTCATATCTTCAAAATGTCGCTCCCTTCGTGATGTTTAGTACATGTTGGTCTTGTCGTTGTTACAGTGTTGTGAAAGATTATGATACATTTCTTTTTATCTAGAAATTATTCAGAACACATTTCTAACGTATATATATTTGAAAACTGGTCTAAATGCTTTCTATAAAGTTTCAGTAAAAAGCTAATGACTCATTTGAACGCCTTTTTCCCTTTTCTCAGCTTGGAATCACCGTTAGAACACTCGGCAGACGGTACCCAAACTTGTTTTTCTTCCTTGTAAAACTAAAGAAAGAAGACAAAGTGGCGAGACAGACAATCAGCGCCGCTGACAGGGGGACAAGGCCGCCGCCCCGGGGTCGGAAATACCGCTTGGTAGAGGGCAACATCAGGAGACTGAAGAACCAGTATCAGGCTGGACAACGTGACCTGGACGCCTACTGGCGTGAAGAACCGGTATCAGGCTGGACAACGTGACCTGGACCCCTACTGGTGTGAAGAACCGGTATCAGGCTGGACAACGTGACCTGGACGCCTACTGGCGTGAAGACCCGGTATCAGGCTGGACAACGTGACCTGGACGCCTACTGGCGTGAAGACCCGGTATCAGGCTGGACAACGTGACCTGGACGCCTACTGGCGTGAAGAACCGGTATCAGGCTGGACAACGTGACCTGGACGCCTATTGGCGTGAAGAACCGGTATCGGGCTGGACAACGTGACCTGGACCCCTACTGGCGCGCGGTCACAAACGTCATCCTCGATTTCTAAGATACGACACAAATTGCAGATACAAGAAAGTTACAGATTCTGCCCAGATAGTTGGTCAGTATGACACACACTTCTGACATTTAATCTATTCTCTTTGGTCAGTGTTTCTATATGATTATATTGTAAACGGTTTCATACTACTTCATTATTTTGAACAACCAGTGACCCTCACGTGGTCACTGTCACTGAAGTATCTGACCCTCGGGAACCACTTACAGAGCAGACTCGTTACTATAATTCAAATAAAAAAACAACAAACACCCAAAGCATTTTAAAGAAGCGCTTTCGGTTTTTACAAACCTTCCTCAGCTGACCATGGAAGTCGGCGTCAAAACTATTTGACGTAATGTGTGTTTTTTACGTCATTAATCCCCCCCCCCCCCCCCCCCCCCCCCTCAGTACTGTATGATAAATAGTGGGTGAAGTCTTGGTTCAGCGAAGGGCAAAGTTCCCAGGGCAGATTGTTCACGTGAAACCAACTAATCCCACACATTGAGACCAAAAGGGTAGTTGGTCTTCAACTTGTGTCTCCACATCCTCTCTCTGTCTTTTCTTTTCTGTACATCTGTGGACTTTATGAGTTCAATCACACAACATTTCAAATCTGACAGCTGGTGTCCAGGTCCACAGAAATGGCGTGCCACGAGTGTATCTTGCAGACTCGTTGCTATGTAAGGGTTGGTAAGCCTACTTATAAACTAAAAGTTTGCACTGTAGTGTTGTATACACACACCAGATTTGAAGTCGATCCAAGTATGAACACCTGATATATAAGCACATATTGAAAATCTCCAGAACAAGTTATGGGACGGTGTCATGACCAAGGTTAGCAATAATCAATACTTAGAAGTTGAAAGTTCCGCTCTGCGATTAGGTACACATTCACAAACACACACACACACACACACACACACACACACACACACACACACACCTTTTTTTTTTTTTTTTTTTTAAAGAAATCGGGTAAATAAAACGTGGCCCTCTAAACAAGCACACTAATAAGAAGTAGCTTGTTTCCTCTTCGCCATTTATTCCTCTTTAGTTTCTCTAGTTATTCCTCTTTAGTTTCTCTAGATATTCCTCTTTAGTTTCTCTAGTTATTCCTCTTTAGTTTTGTTTCCTATTGATTGGTTACTCAAGTACGTAGCTTGGTTGGTTGGATTTTTATCAGTTTGGAAGTGCTATGCTTTGTATTTTGATCATGATGCGGAGAACAATAGTGGTTTTTTTTTCTTCTAGTTTCATACTTATGCAAGTAAACACAAAATGTATGGGTTTCATTTCATTTTTTTTTCCCAGGTGAACAGCACAGTACGGCACTGTGTGTGTGTGTGTGTGTGTGTGTGTGTGTGTGTGTGTGTGTGTGTGCGCGCGCGCGCGCGCTAGATCGATCTAGAGATTGGAATGAAAAGCACAATGAAGTCACGAGTTTCTTGACTTGATTCGAAGAATACAATTTAATCCAGTGTAGTGCTCTTCGTTGAGTAAACGGGTAAGATTTTGAACAAAAAATCATGCACCCACGCGTGCGCGCGCGCGCGCACACACACACACACACACGCGCGCGCGCGCGCGTGTTCGTGAGTGCACTTGCTTGATTCGTGAGTGCGCGCGTGCACAGACAGACAGACAGACAGACAAACACACACACACATTCTCACACACACGCACACACACACACACACGCCACACACACACACACACACACACACACACACACACACACACACACACACACACGCATGCGCGCAAGTTCGCGCGTGCATTTACAAGCGCTTGCTTACACACAAACACACCCATGCACACCCATACCGACACACACGCACGGGCACACTCCCCCCACACACGCACACCAACCCATCCGCCCGCCCATACATTCATCCATACAAACCTAGATATATACCTTCGCACATACATGCATACATACATACATATACATATATACATACGTACGTACGTACGTGCGTGCGTACATACATACATACATACACGCATACACACATACATATATACATACATACACGCATACATACATATACGCATACAAACACACATCCATCCATATATACATATATACATACATGCATATATGCATACATATATACATACAAACACGCTTACGTACATACATACATTCGGAGAGAGAGAGAGAGAGAGAGAGAGAGAGAGAGAGAGAGAGAGAGAGAGAGAGAGTCAAAACTGTTAAAATATACAATGGGGGGCGACAATTCGTGCCGGCCAGGTCGGCATGAATTGTCGCCCGACAGAGTCGATTTGACATAATGCCATTTCCGGCACGGATTATCGCCGGCGACAATCCGTACTGGGGCGACAATCCATGCCGTAAAAGGCGAGCTTACGTGTGCCAGTGCCTTTGGGACTATCGACACGTCGAACTTAGGCTACGTCGGATTTATATTTTTTGTAAATCAACTTTTCGGACTATCGAATCGTCGTACTTATAACGCCTCGGACAAAAAATTTCTCGGATTATTGCTTCGTCGCACTAATGCACCACAACCGCATAATTTCAGGTTCATTGTTGTTCGCAGTGTCGAGCTACGACGGGGGAGGGGGGTGGAGGGGAGGGGGACGGGGGAGGGAGAACACGAAGATTCTCACGCGGTCAGTGTTTTCTTACCAAGTAAAACGAAACTGGTGCGCCACTCCCCCCTTACCTCGTGACTACTGCTTGGGAGACATCGTGTCCTAAGCCGTTTGGTGTCCATTTTCTCCCCTTCCCCTGGTTGAATTTGTTTCCATTCTTTCTTCGTCTTTCCTGCTTTCTTGATTTTGTTGTTGTTGTTATTGTTGTGTTGCTCTTTTTTCACGCTTTCCTCGCTTTCAACCCCAGGAGAGAGAGAGAGAGAGAGAGAGAGAGAGAGAGAGTTGTGTGTGTGTGTTGGGGGGGGGGGGGGGGTGCTCGTTTCCCGAGTCCATCAAGCTTTTACTTTCTGTGGGCTCCTTGTTACTCTCCGGTTGTTTACTTTTTACGTCATCCGACCTGAAATCGGGTCATATGAGACATTTGTTAGTATATGGAGAGAGAGAGAGAGAGAGAGAGAGAGAGAGAGAGAGAGAGCTTTCTCGCTTTCTCTCTCTCTCTCTCTCTCTAGTAACAAATGTCTCATATGATCTGCTCTCTCTCTCTCTCTCTCTCTGATCGTGTGTGGATGTGTTGTCGTCTTTGTGCCTGCCCGCGCCCTTCCATGTGCACGTGAAAGCAGTGGAAAACGCGTGTCCGGAGCGGGACCACGACAGTCTAGTCCTGGACACACAATGACGACACTCAGCACGTGGTTCACACTTTGAGACCTGCCGCTTCGCCATTGCTTCGGCGGCGACAGGACAAGGGAGTTGGTTTTCTCCCAGCTGCAGTGTAGCTTGGAAAGGGACGGTCTTTGTGCCAGGGCGTTTGTATAGGTGGGCGATGTGTAGGAGACAAAGAATTTCTGCGTATTATTTACTGTACAATGTGCGAGATTAAGAGGAAGAGGCACAAACTAACGCAACGTTGTAGATTTTTGCTGTTTCTTTTTTTTTTTTTTCTAGTTTAAAATCTTAGCATCCCCAAAGTCATTTTACATTGTTTACAGGGGTACATCTCGATAGATCCCCGTCTCGGTAGATCCCCGTCTCGGTAGATCCCCGTCTCGATAGATCCCCCACTACATGTGGACGAATTTCCGTCTCAGTAGATCCCCGTCTCGGTAGATCCCCATCTCGGTAGATCCCCGTCTCGATAGATCCCCCACTACATATGGACGAATTTCCGTCTCGATAGATCCCCGTCTCGGTAGATCCCCATCTCGATAGATCCCCGTCTCGGTAGATCCAAAAACAGTAACGGGGATCCATCGAGATGGGGATCTATCGGGACGGGGATCTATCAAGACGGGGATCCATCGAGACGGGGATCTATCGAGACGGGGATCTATCGAGTGCCCCCCCCCCCCCCCCCCGTTTAACAGGAGATCTGTGGTCAAAAATCTGTTTTATTACTGTACAATGGTTATCAGCGGTCCACTTTCTATCACAAAACATTTAGTTCATGAGTTGCATTCGGGCTAGACGCGCACATCCAGTGATAATGGTAAACGGCCGTATAACCGACCGAGACGAGGGACGGTAGAGGCATTATCAAACGCTAAGGCGACAGACGCCACGAGAACAGCGTCATGTCGAGACTGGTAGCGAAAATGACAATTTTTTATAGTGGCACGCCTGCAACTTGCGAAGTTTCAGTGTGTGTCAAGGAACGCGTTGTTCGGTACTTCAGCACTGGTTAGGTTAGAAAGCGAGTTGTATACGAATGTCCTGAACACGTAGACAAAGTAAAAGAATGGACTGGTTGCGCCCTGTCTCCCTGTGACTGAAGAACAAAGGCGTTGAGATGAATGACTGCCCGAGCGTTCGCCCAACCGCCGGTAGATCTTTCATGAAATGTGGACGACGACGACGCGACAACAACGACGGTGATGGTGAGAGTGAGAGTGAGGCTGACACACAAGCTTCTATTGGTAAGTACTTGATACGAAAATGGTTCGTTAAAAGGTTCACATCAGGGGGCCTCGCTGGTAACGCACGTGACCAAAGTGGAGATTTATCTGTTATTCCGTGTTCACTGATGTGAGCGTTTTACGGCCATTGACTTCTACGTTTGTCCTTTTCCTTACGTTCAGCTCGGCAACATGCTGGACCATTGGTGGGAAAGAGATTAAGAGGAAAACATACTAACCAACAAAAAACCCAGCGAAGTTGGAAACTGAACCGGAAATCACGTGATCAAATGCACATACACCGTGGCAAGGTGTCGGTTTCCTGTTTGGAAATGTGGAAAAAAAATAGAATAAAGAAAAACCAAAAAAGACTTTAACATTTTCAAATGTAACGACAGTGCAATCTACCCGAAGATAATCTAATGTACGTATTTTCATGCTTTATAAGGTCATTCTTAATCGTCGAAGTATAAATTAAAAAAAGATTTGGTTTATTTCTTTCCATTTTTTTTTCTCTTGCGGTGGGATCCGTCGTTGTGGCCAGCAGTACGGATACATTTTTGAGACGAGGATTTGTGACCTCTGGGACGTATGTTGCGAGTTGCACGGTGTCTGTCAGCCAGATTTAGAGGATCATTCCGTGAGCATTCTCTACCGCATGCACAACATGCATCCTCACAT
Source organism: Conus canariensis (assembly GCA_033310375.1). NCBI lineage: Eukaryota > Metazoa > Mollusca > Gastropoda > Neogastropoda > Conidae > Conus > Conus canariensis. The sequence goes on from CM065746.1 coordinate 8,593,539, forward strand.
GCATTTTAGTAAAGTCTGTTGGATGCGAGCACATTTTTTTCAGTGTTAGCATAGTCTAGTATATGTTATCACCATTCTGATGAGTACTAGCCATACTCTGTGACATGCACCCCATGCTAGAGATTGAAACGTGTTAGTATCATTCAGATGAGTGTTAATAATACCCTGTGACATGCACCCCATGGTAAAGATTTAAACGTGTTATTCAAATGAATGATAGCCATACTCTGTGACATGCACCCCATGCTAGAGATTGAAATATGTTAGTATTATTCAAATGAATGTTAGCCATACTCTGTGACATGCACCCCATGCTAGAGATTTAAATGTGTTAGTATTATTCAAATGAAAGTTAGCCATACTCTGTGGCATGCACCCCATGCTAGAGATTTAAATGTGTTAGTACCATTCAACGAAAGCTATCCTGTTGTAAGGGTGGTTGATTGGATGAGGAGGGAAGAGGGGAGTAGGAGATGGGGAAGAGAGCGAGTTGACACATCAACTTCCACACCAATACCAGCTCGTTAGTTTCCTCTCTTTTTTTAAATTTTAAATCATGGTTGGATCGAACCAACCATACCAACCACCGACCTATTAAGACATAAACAATAATAATCATAAACATGAGGTATTATATAAAAACATATACAGGAAAACATAATCATTCAAATTAAGCTAGGACAAGCATCAAACATTCATAATGGAATGGTGAAATACATATTAAAACAGTAGGTCTTAGCTTACAAAAATATCTTGATATTGTCCCTGTAGCACATAGACAATACGAAAATTAAAGTGCAGGATTTACAACAAACATCAACACAAAAGGCCTCCCCATTGCGAACGGTAGGAGGTAAAACATGTCTTTGCAATCAATAACATAATCATAACATTAACCAAAGGGGATCCCCGTTGCGAACGGCAGGATCAACAACATAATTATTTCATTAACATAACATTAACATTGAGGCTCCCCGTTGCGAACGGCAGGAGTTACATACAGTCAAAAGCATGTATCATAATTCCATAGCAAAGAACAGTATAATGAATGAACATACAGAAGCACACACACTCAAAATGGAACTCCCCGTTGCGAACGGCAGGAGCTATGAACAATAAAATAAAATTAATTAACATTTAATTTTCAACAGCCAGGCATCACTTGGTCTGTGTAACAGATACACAATTGTATGGAAAAATTCATATGCGTAGTGTCCATACATATGATCAAACTGACACATCTTGCACATTAACCAGCCAACTAAAGCTGTCTTTCTTTCTCAGCACACCCACCCACCTCGGGACAGTGCGTGCTACACGCTATGGCTCCACGTTTCACCTGTTAGGCCTACACCCGGCCCAAAAACGGCAGTTGCTTTTCAGCCCTGCAATGGACCCACGGGTGTAAATATATTGAACAAATGAACACTCACAGACGAACAGATGCAGCGACCGAATAAACAAACTGACTGACCAGTGGCTACTCGCATACAAAATAGGCACATGAACGTACAAGCAATCGAGCAGCATTCAAGTAATTAACTGCCTAATTACTCGGCCAAGTAACCACGTAACCCTTCAGTCGCTCACATAATGAAACAATCGAACAAACAGGCAAAACACTTGTTTGAAACAGGTAGCAACCCAGACACACAGAGGATAATCAAACTACCTTCACTGGCTCTATCTTAAACATTTGCACAGGCCGCCGTGCGGTTTCAGAATCGTACCCTTTACACTGTTGCACACGTACTGCAGATTAGCCATAATATGATGGTTACGCTCAACAGCTTTTGTTTTAAACAGTAACATGCACTTCTCAGCTCACTAGCTTTGTCATTGGTATGTCGTGAGCGAGGTAGAGATAGAAGGGGTAGATTAGGGTTGGGGTAGGAGGAACTTAGACATCTTGCAGATCCTGCGGCGCTGAAGATGTGTCCCGACCGTTATTTTCCGTTACGTGTGGCATCCTGGTACCGGCAGGCGGCATTCGGTAAGTACGTTACGAACAGTGGCACCGGCAGGCGGCATTCGGTAAGTACATTACGAATAGTTTTCTCCATGCTGTACTTTCAAGTTCTGAACATGAAATTGGTTTTCGTCGGGTAACAAGTTCAAGTCAGCAATGTTTGTAACGCTAGTATGGAAAAATCATAAATTCAAAAGCTCTTTTACTTTTTGTCTTGAGTAGTTTGGTGGTCAGCTTTACCTTCGGTTTCATCTGACGATGTAAATTACAATGAAACATCCAGCTTGCTACACTGGTCTGTCTCTGTAAGTGTAATTTCGTACATTTTTTTCTGCTTGTCTTCTGTTACGGTTTGCCGGGCTCCCGACTTTATGATTTGGAGCCACCGGAAACAAAGCTATCGTTTCACTTTCGACATTTATTTTAAGTGGTTTACCTTGTAAACATTGGCGAGTTGAACAGTACCCGAAGAGCCGCACATTGAAGGGAATGCTTACGGAAGCCCGCAGCACGCACTAGGATTCTTCGTTTCGTCTTTGTAGGCTACGTCATTGCCTTTGTTCTTGTCATGTCTGACTGCGTCCTCCTCCTCTTTACTTTCACAGCTTTCTTGCGCGCGCGCGCGCGTGTGTGTGTGTGATATGTTTTTCCATTATCTTTGTGATACTGTGTCTTTGGTAGAAAGATAGATACCGAATTAATCGTGACGATAGAAAAGAGAAAGAGAACGCTTTACATCTGTGGATCTGAAAATAGATACATCTGTAGTAGCACTTACAGGAGAGAGAGAGAGGGAGGGGGGGGTGAGAGAGAGAGAGAGAGAGAGACAGACAGACAGACAGACAGACAGGAAGAGAGTGAGAGAGACAAAGACAGCGAGTGAAAGAGGGGGGGGGGGGGGGGGGAGAGAGAGAGAGAGAGAGAGGGGGGGGGGAGCTAATGCAGAAATGCAATCTTATTACTGTTGCCCGAAAGTTTCGTAAAAGTTTTTCCCTCAACTCTCCCGTTTTTCTTTCTGCCCTCTTCTCTGCTGTCTCTTTCTTCCTGTGTCTTGTCAGCATCATTCCCCGTCTCTCTCGGTCTCTCTGCCTATCTGTCTGCCTCTCTTTATACCTGTCTGCCTCTTGCCCATTGGTGTGTCTGTCGGTCGGTTGGTCGATCGGTCCGTCCGTCCATCTGTCTGCCTGTCTGTCTGTCTGTCTGTCTGTCTGTCTGTCTGTCTCTCTCTCTCTCTCTCTCTCTCTCTTCTGTCTCTGTCTCTCCTGGGTGTGAAAATTCCACAGTGCCTATCGTACGATAAGCCACTTAGTATTATAAATCTTATTGCAGCATACGGAGTGATAAACTACTCAGCATTAAATGTCTTATTTATCTGTCTGCCTGTCTGCCTGTCTATCTACCTATCTATCTGTCTTTACTGTAGAATTTCCGATCCTCTGCGCAAAACATGCCCTGGCCAGAGATTTGAATTATTAGGTACATCACCTTTACAAAGAAGGAAATTCGCCCCCCCCCCCCCCCCCAAAAAAAAAAAAAAAAAAAAAAAAAAAGAAAAAAGAAAAAAAGACGAAACAGGAATGTAATTGGTTTACTTTAAAAAGACTTCATTCGCGCGATCATTTCCGGTTCCACCGACGCACCGCCATAGCTTAACTTGCATTTCTGGGAGATCAGTAAATCCTAGACAAGGAGATTTAGACTAGAATGAGATAACCATGCACTCTCTCTGGTTTACCCTGTTGTCTTTGTGGTTACACTGTATTGTTCTACAGCTGGTCTGTGAAAGCGGTGAAGGGAAGGGACTGTCTTTCCCTTTTTACAGGTTAAACTGTCTATTCCAGGTCTTGTTGCAGTTGGTTTTGCGTCACGAAAGACAAAGAAAAGGGAGGGAACAATTTCAAACATTCAAAACGAGCAGGCGCCATAACAAACATAATAATAAACATGATAAACATAACAAACAATAATAATAAACAAAAACAAACATAATACAAAAATAACACTAATAATAATAACAATAATAATAAAGACCGCCTTTAAGCAAAAAAGAAGGGGGAAGAAAAGGCCTAAAACAAATGCCCCCCAAAATAGCAAAGGCGGGGGTGGTGGAGGGACTAAAAAAAAAAAAGTACTAACAACGTAATGATAATAATACACATAATTACAAAATGCATAATAACAATAAACGTAATCCTAATCAACATAATAAACAGAACATCAACCATAAACATAATAATAATGAAAATATTAATGATAAGAATAATGAAATAATGACATGGCCTAGCCAATGCAACCAACGCCGTCTCAGCAAGGGTATACATGGAAGGCAGGCCAGCGTGAGACATGACTTCTGTGTTGGTCACTTGTCTCGCCGGGAGATGCCGAGTATACGCCTGTGGCTTGTGAGGTGGAAGGAACTGAGCCTAATAATAAGGGTATAAACATAATAATGATAATAACAATGATAACAGTAACCATAATAGTCGTAACATAAGCATAATAATATTAAACATGGTAATCATAACAAACATAATAACGATAACAATCACAACACACATAATAATGATAATAATAGTAAACATAATAGTAAATATAATAATAATAATAAGAAGAAGAAGAAACAAAAACTTGAACATAAACACAATAATAATAATAATGATAAGAATAATGAAATAATGACATGGCCCAGCCAATGCAACCAGCGCCGCCTCAGCAGGGTATACATGGAAGGGAGGCCAGCGCGAGACATGACTTGTGTGTTTGTCACCGTGTCTCGCCAGGAGATGCCCAGTATACGCCTGAGGTGGAATGAATTGAGCCTAATAATAACAATAAACATAATAATGATAAAACATAATGGTAATTATGAAACATGATGATAATAATAATAAACATAAGAATAACAATCAAAACAAACATAATAAGGTAAACATGGCAAACATAAACAATAACAATAAACATAATAATAAACAAATACAAACATAAACACAATTATAACACTAATGATAATAATAATAATATTAATAACAATAAAGACCGCCTTAAAATAAAAACGAAGGGGGAAGAAAAGGCCTAAAACAAAAGCCCCCCACACATAGCAAAGGGGGTGGGGGGTGGGGGGGGGGGTGGGGGGGGGGTGGAGGGACTAAAAAAAAAGTACTAATAACGTAATGATAATAATATACATAATTACAAAATGCATAATAACAATTAACGTAATCCTAATCAACATAATAATAAAAACATCAACATAGACACAGTAATAATAATAATGAAAAATATAAATGATAAGAATAATGAAATAATGACATGGCCCAGCCAATGCAACCAACGCCGTCTCAGCAGGGTATACATGGAAGGGAGGCCAGCGCGAGACAGGACTTGTGTGTTGGTCACCCTGTCTCGCCAGATGCCGAGTATACGCCTGAGGCCTCTGAGGTGGAAGGAATTTAGCCTACTAATATCAAACATGATAATAACAACAATGATAATAACAATAAACATAATAGTGGTTATAAACATAATAGTAAACATGATGATATTAATAAACATAACAATGATAACAATCATCACAAACTAATAAAAATAGCAAACATAATAATAACAAACATACACAATAATGAGAAACATAATAATAATGATAATAACGATAATAATAATAGTGGTAATAAAGACCACCTTAAAACAAAAAAGTTGGGGGGGGGGGGGTGGAAGGCCTAAAACAAAAGCCCCCCCCCAAAAAAAAAAAAAAAAAAAAAAGAAAAAAATAGCAAAGGTGGAGGGACTAAAAAAAAAAGTACTAATAACGTAATGATAATAATACACCTAATCACAAAACGCATAACAATAAACGTAATCCTAATCAACATAATAATAAACACAGCAATAATAAACAGTAAAATGATGCACATAATAAGCATAATAATAATAATAATAAAGATAACAAAGATCATAATAACAAACAATAATAATAGTAAACATAATTATAATAATGATAAACATAATAAACAAACATAAGCACTACTACTACTGATAATAATGATAATAATAATTACATGGCCCAACCATGGAAGGGAGGCCAACGCAAGAGAGCACTTCTGTGTTGCTTACCCTGTCTCGCCGGGAGATACCGAATATACGCCGGAGGCATCTGAGGTGGAAGCGAAGGAATTGAGCCCAATAATAAGCATAATAAACATAACAATGATGATGATAATAATGATAAAAATAACAGCAATGATGAACAAGATAATAGTACACATAGTAATAGTGAACATAATAATGGTTACAACCATAACAAACATAATAATGACAATAATAATAAACATAATAATAAACATAAACGTAAACATAAATACAATAACACTAATAATAATAATAATAATACAATTATTAATAATAATAATAATAATAAAGACCGCCTTAAAACAAAAAAGAATGGGGATAAAAGGCCAAACACAAAAGCCCCCCAAAATAGCAAAGGCGGGGGTGGTGGAGGGACTAAAAAAATAATAATGATAATAACAAAATGATAAGGTGCCAAGGACATCTACGCTGTTGGTTCATCTACGCTGTTGGTTCGGATGAGGAATTTGCACAGGCCCTCGATGCCAGGCGCCTGAAAGTCAACCTGCCACGAGCAAACGAAACTGAAGATTGGGAGAAACTGGATGCAAAAATCGTCCAAAGACTCGATGCACTGATAGGGAAAAGCACCCTGGAACACAAACTAGCCACATATGGGGACATTGTGTATGCCACATGTAGAGACGCCTATGGAGCAAAACTACCCAAAGAGAAAACACCTCCAAAGAAATCCAGACGCCAAGAAAAGATGGACAAGATCAGGGTCCAAAAGAAAAACCTCAAGAAGCAAATGAAGACCGCACTGCCAGCTGAAAAACAAGGCTTGGAAAAACTCTGGAAAGACCTGAAAGCAAAACACAGCGCCCTCAGCAAAGCGGAATCTGCGAGGAAGAGGAAGAGCAAAAAGAAGAAGACACAAGAGCGCTTCTTCAGAGACCCCTTCCAGTTTGCCAGATCACTGTTTGAGCAGCCAAAATCTGGGACCCTAAGTGTGGACAAAGGAGTTCTTGAGCAGCATCTGAGGAAAACATACTCTGACTCACAGAGCAAAGCACCACTCGACATTCAAGGTCTGGTGTGGCCAACCAACCCTGAGGAACAGTTCAATGACAAGCCTCCAACGTTGGCGGAAATCAAGAAGGTGGTCGACAAAGCCAGAGCCAAATCATCACCAGGGCCAAACGGAATACCTTATCAGCTATACAAGAAATGTCCCAAGGTGCTGGAGTGGCTCCACAGGCTGCTGCGATCAGCTTGGAGAAACCAGAAGATCAGCGGCCAGTGGATGGTGTGTACATCCCCAAAGAGCAAAACTCAAGTGACATCAGCCAGTTCAGGCCAGTATCACTACTGAACGTCGAAGGGAAAATCTTCTTCTCTGTCATGGCAGCAAGGCTGACCAAGTACCTGATGGAAAACAAGTACTTGGATGTGTCAGTCCAGAACGGTGGCATCCCAGGCGTAGCTGGCTATGTAGAACACGCCACAATGATCTGGGACGCAATCCAAAGAGCAAAAACAGAAAAGAGAGACCTGGACGTAGTGTGGCTTGATCTGGCAAACGCATATGGATCTGTACCCCATGAGATGATACAGTTGGCTCTTGAGATGTACCATGTGCCAAAGAACATCCGCAACATGCTCAAGCAGTACTTCAGTGGCTTCTCAATGCGGTTCTCTACCAAGGAGTACACAACAGATTGGATCAACTTGGAAGTGGACATTGCAATGGGCTGTGCAGTTTCCCCAATACTGTTCGTGTTGGCAATGGAAGTCATCTTGAAAGCAGCAACAAACAACGCGAGACAAACAGACCTTGGCGATGGATACAAGATACCCCCTCTCAAGGCCTTCATGGATGACACTACAGTGATTTCATCCAGAGAAGACGAGACACGTCATGTGCTGGAGAGGCTGGACGACATAGTTGCCTCATCCAGAATGAAGTTCAAGCCAAAGAAATCACGGAGTCTCTCACTGAGGAAAGGAAAAGTGGCCGAATCTGTGGTCTTCAGTGTTGCCAACCAGGCCATTCCAACAGTCACAGAAGAGCCAGTCAAGAGCCTTGGAAGATGGTATGATGATACGCTGAAAGACACACAAAGAGCAAAAGAAACCAAACAGATGTCGGAAGAAGGCTTGGAAACCATTGACCAGTGTGGGCTCCCTGGCAAATACAAGGTCTGGTGTCTGCAGTCCATGCTGATACCAAAGCTCCTGTGGCCTCTGATGATATACGACATCTGCACCAGCACAGTGGAGGCAATGGAAGCCAAAATCAACAAGTTCACAAGGAAATAGCTTGGAAAGGGCAGCAGAGGGACATCCGGAGTCATGAACCGGGTGTGGCCCAACCCCCCTAGAGTGTCAGGAGATAAGGGCCGAAACACTTGCTTGGAGGGGGCTCCTCTTCTGAGGACTCTGCTGCCACGCTCTCCACGAGTTTCTTTCTACTGATAATAAACATAATGACAACACGCATAATAACAATAAACTGAATAACCATAATCAACAGAAAAAACATACACACAATCATGCACACACGCACGCACACACGCACGCACACACATACATGCATAGCATGCGAGTCCATTGCATCTGCTTAGCACCTTGACTAAGATAATGTGCCTTGTGGTCAGCTAGGCTTTAAACATGTATTGGACCTGTTCCTTTAAAGCACCGACTTCTGAACAAACTGTTGTTGCCATTAAAGGTGGCAGCCTTGACACGACCTTTTTGGGTGGATAGGCCACAAGCTACAGGCATTGTCCTCAGCAAGAGATCATCAGATAATGAGCACTTTTTTTTTCTTGCATTTGCAGAAATATTTATGCAGAAAAATTCTTGAGCATTCAGGTTCTGACCCCCAAATGGTACAGTGTAAAACTCTGTCACTGTTTCATCTTTCTTTTTTTTTTGTGATGACTTGTGAGTTGATTTTAACGTGTGACAGCCCTGATGTGGCCCTTTGCGGTCGGCTGGGCTATAAGCAACATTACTTTATACCTTATCTCTTTGTCACTGCCATCTGTCTGCCAGCATGTCTGTACCTACCTTACCTAACGGGGCAACAGCACGGTGTCCTACTCGATGGATCTGGGCACAAATCAAGGCATAGTTATGTGTCCTTGACCAAACCTTGCAAGGAATCGAGGCAGGACGTGGGACTGCTGAGGCCCCTTGTGGGCCCTGGGGCATCTGTTGTCCCTCTTCCACACTCTGTCCTGGGGCATCTGTTGTTCCTCTTCCACCTTCTGACCTGGGCATCTGTTGTCCCTCTTCCACCTTCTGACCTGGGGCATCTGTTTTCCCTCTTCCACACTCTGTACTGGGGCATCTGTTGTCCCTCTTCCACCTTCTGTCCTGGGGCATCTGTTGTCCCTCTTCCACCTTCTGTCCTGGGGCATCTGTTGTCCCTCTTCCTTCTGACCTGGGGCATCTGCTGTCCCTCTTCCACACTCTGTCCTGGGGCATCTGTTGTCCCTCTTCCACCTTCTGTCCTGGGGCATCTGTTGTCCCTCTTCCTTCTGACCTGGGGCATCTGCTGTCCCTCTTCCACACTCTTTCCTGGGGCATCTGTTGTCCCTCTTCCACCTTCTGTCCTGGGGCATCTGTTGTCCCTCTTCCACACTCTGTCCTGGGGCATCTGTTGTCCCTCTTCCACACTCTGTCCTGGGGCATCTGTTGTCCCTCTTCCACACTCTGTCCTGGGGCATCTGTTGTCCCTCTTCCACCTTCTGACCTGGGGCATCTGTTGTCCCTCTTCCACCATCAATCCTGGGGCATCTGTTGTCGCACTTCCACCTTCTGTCCTGGGGCATCTGTTGTCCCTCTTCCACACTCTGTCCTGGGGCATCTGTTGTCCCTCTTCCACACTCTGACCTGGGGCATCTATTGTCCCTCTTCCACCTTCTGACCTGGGGCATCTGTTGTCCCTCTTCCACCATCAATCCTGGGCATCTGTTGTCGCACTTCCACCTTCTGTCCTGGGGCATCTGTTGTCCCTCTTCCACACTCTGTCCTGGGGCATCTGTTGTCCCTCTTCCACACTCTGACCTGGGGCATCTGTTGTCCCTCTTCCACCTTCTGACCTGGGGCATCTGTTGTCCCTCTTCCACACTCTGTCCTGGGCATCTGTTGTCCCTCTTCCACCTTCTGACCTGGGGCATCTGTTGTCCCTTTTCCACCTTCTGTCGTTAAGATTTTACGGAAGAAAGATTTTTAACGAAGTTTCTGGTGCGTTTCTAGAAGATGTCATTTAAAGAGATGTGTGAAAGTTGTTTTTTTTTTTTTTATGACTCGTGAGTTGATTTTAACGTGGTGACAGTCCTGATGTGGCCCTTTGCGGTCGGCTGGGCTATAAGCAACATTATCTTATCTGATTTAAGATTTTAAGGAAGAAAGATTTTTAACGAAGTTTCTGGTGCGTTTTAGAAGATGTCGTTTAAAGAGATGTATGAAAGGGGTTTTTTTGTTTTTGTTTTTTTTGTTTTTAAATGACTTGAGTTGATTTTAACGTGGTGACAGCCCTGATGTGGCCCTTTGCGGTCGGTTGGGCTATAAGCAAATTATCTTATCTTATCGTAAAGAGTCTACCAGCTCTCTGGCATACAAGGCCTTGTATGCTGACCTCTGTTCAAAATTCCCATCTTGTCAGAAAATTTTCACTGACGGTTCCAAGTCTGAAGATGAAGTGGCCTGTGCCGCCTATTGCCCTGGTGCTCCTTCTCAGATACTGTTAAAACATATACCTCCAGATGCTTCTGTCTATTCTGCTGAACTCACTGCTCTGGTTCTGGCATTGAACGTAATTTCACAATCTACGAAGAGGGACTTTCTGGTTCTGTCGGATTCGCTGTCAGCTTTGGATGCCATAGCTGGCCGCAACCTTCAGCATCCAGAACTTTTACATTTCTTTGAACTTTTTAGCAAGTTAAAAGTGGATGGTTACAACATTATTCTAGCTTGGGTTCCTGGTCATGTTGGCATCGGAGGGAACGAAATGGTTGATCGTTTGGCCAAGAATGCCACAAGAGAGAAATTGTCCAACATATATATCCCTTGCTCAGATCTGAAACCCAAAATTAACGATTATGTGAGAGACCTCTGGCAGGAGGATTGG
>CM065746.1:8609715-8634715 GCA_033310375.1 Conus canariensis
CAGGGTCTAGCAGGTGACCCTCAGTCAGTGAAAAGGCTACGGAATGGCACTTTCCTCGTCCAGTGCAGATCAAAGAGGCAATCGGAGCAGCTGCTGAGGGCAACAAAACTCGTGGACAGAGAGATCCGGGTGACCCCCCATAAGCAGTTAAATTCGACCAAAGGGGTTATTCGGTGCCCGGATTTGAAAGGTGTCTCGGAAGCGGAGATCAAGACAGAACTTGCATCCCAAGTGTGGACAGAGGTGCATAGGGTGACAGTCAAAAAAGGTGCAGAAAGAGTGCCCACCAACACCCTCTTTCTGACATTCTGCAACCCTGTGCTGCCTCCGGTCATTAAAGTAGGGTACTTAAATGTCCGTGTCCAACTGTATGTCCCATCCCCGTTGAGGTGTTTCAAATGCCAGAAGTTTGGACATGTCAGAGACCGCTGCTCTGGGCAGGAGGTGTGTGGTGTTTGTTGTAAGGCAACCCATGATGGGCCGTGTAAAGACCCGGCACATTGTGCGAACTGCGGTGGCGACCATCCGTCCTCTTCACGCAACTGCCCTGTTTGGGTTCAGGAGTCCACCATACAAAGAGTGAAAACTGAAAAGAAAATCTCGTTTTTTGAGGCCCGCGAACAGGTTGTTGGCAGTCAGACGTCAACAGTGTCTTCCTATGCTTCCGCTATAAAGAAAGTCTCCACCCGTTCAGTCTGCTGCCAGACTGATGAATTTATTTTCTCTAAAACGTTGCATGGTAGAATGATAAACTCTGGTGGAAGCAAGTCCACCATCTCCCAACCCAAAGTGGGTGCCCCTGGTGGAGGCAAAAAATCCGCCACCCCACAGACTGCCCAGCAGTCTACTTCATCTGCTGCTGGGCAGATTAAAAAGCCAGCCCTCCCGCCTCGAACTCCTGTGTGCAGTGCCCGTGCGGGCAAGGGAGTTCAACCAAGTGTGGAGATGGTGGAGATGAGAAAGAAACCTCCACCATCTCCAAAATCCAGGCCTTCTTCACCTGTGGGCAAGTCTGCCAGGTCTGAAGACCAACATAGTCCAGTGAAACTAAGTAATAAATTCACTCCATTGGATGCAGACGTTGACGAGGAGATGACCTGATTTCTCTCCTATTCGTCCTCTGCACCATGGATAGTAAACTAATCCATTGGAATATCCGTGGCCTAAATTCAAACTTTGAGGAGCTGCAGCTTCTGTGTCAAACTCTAAAACCTTCCGTCGTGGCTCTTCAGGAAACTAAAATTCAAAGCCAGAAGACCTTCACTCTTTCTGGCTTTAATATTCTTTCCAAACCTGCACAACCATCCACATTGGGACTGTCGGGCGGTGTTGCCCTTCTTTTACATAAAACTTTGCTGTTTAGTCCTGTCGCTCTGACTACCCCCCTTCAGGCTGTAGCTGCGAGAGTCACTCTCCACAAGACTGTTACAATTTGCTCACTTTATCTGCCACCTTCTGTCCCGGTTTGTCGTCAGGACCTTGTCAGTCTGATCGGAGAACTTCCTCGATCTTTTTTGCTGTTGGGTTACTTTACCCCTCTTTGGGGTAGTATCAGTTCGTCATCCAGAGGTCTGCTTCTTGAGGATGTCCTTTCTGACTTTGATTTGTGTTGCCTGAACGATGGAGCTCCAACTTACCTCCACTCTTCCACAGGTTCACTTTCGTGTTTAGATTTGTCGATTTGTGACCCCTCGCTGGTCCTGGACTATGAGTGGTCTGTCCATGACGATCTGCACGGAAGTGACCATTTCCCTGTTCTTTTACAGCCCGTATTAACTGAAACCGCCTCTGTCTCACAACATCTTAATTATAAGAAGGCAAACTGGGATCTTTTTGCAACCAATACTTCGAAAGAATTCCAGGAAACTGATTTTCTTCAGAGTCCAGACCCAGCAGAATCTCTGACTAACACTGTGATAAACTGTGCTAAAACCTGTATTCCAATGTCTTCCAATAAACTCCAAATGCCTAAAACACCCTGGTTTAATTCAGACTGCCAACAGATCTCAAAAGCACGCAAACGGGCTCAGCGTCGGGTATACCAACGACCTTCAGGTCCCAACGCTCGAGCCCATCACAAACTCCGTGCCAAATCGAGACACACTTTCAAAATCAGTAAACGTCAGTCTTGGAGAAACTTTTGCTCCGGCTGACATCTAAAACTTCAAAGAAAAAAGTCTGGAACATCATCAGAAAAATCAAAGGGAAAAACACCAACCCCTCCATTCATCACTTGAAACTTGCCGATGCTCTGACCACTGACAAACAAGCTGTTGCCAATCTGTTGGCCTCCACCATCCAACAGAACTCCTCATCTTCAAATAAATCTGCAGTCTTTTTAAGAAACAAACAACTCAGAGAGAAATCTTTAAACAATTTCACATCAGACAACTCTGAAGCCTACAATCTCCCTTTTTTAATCAATGAACTGAAAACAGCTTTACAAACCTGCACTGATCCTGCCCCTGGTCTGGATGATATTCATTATCAGGTTTTGAAACATCTTCCAGAAAGCTGTCTCCAGACTCTTCTCAAAGTCTATAACCATATCTGGATCACAGGGTACTTTCCACCCTCCTGGCGGAAAGCCCTGATCATTCCAATTCCTAAGCCTGGAAAGGACCTCGCCAACCCTTCAAACTATCGTCCAATAGCTCTGACTAGCTGCCTCTGTAAGTTGATGGAAAAGATGTCAACTCCCGTCTGATGTGGAAGCTGGAAACCGATGGCCTTTTGGCCAGTGAACAGTGCGGATTCCGGAAGTACCACTCGACAGTTGACCATTTAATCCGTCTGGAAACCACCATCCGCAACGCCTTTGTCAATAAGCAGCATGTGGTCGCTATCTTTTTCGACCTAGAAAAAGCGTATGACACCACGTGGAAATCAGGAATCCTTATGGACCTGCACAGACTTGGTTTTCGTGGTCACCTGCCTCTGTTTATTCGAAACTTTCTGGCTGATCGACAGTTCCAGGTGCGTGTTGGCACCACACTCTCTGACATCCATGGGCAGGAGTTGGGTGTACCGCAAGGGAGCATCCTTTCTCCTGCACTTTTCAGCATTAAAATCAACGACATTGTCAAATCCGTAAGCCAGGGTTCTGAGTCCTCTCTGTTCGTTGACGATTTTGCGCTGTACGCAGTTGGAGCTTCTTACGCCAGCGTACAGCGTCGACTCCAACTGTGTGTCAACAAGATCCAACAGTGGGCCGAGGAAAACGGGTTTACCTTCTCACGTACCAAAACTCAGTCAATCCATTTTCACAATTTTCGTCAATTTTTTGCTGATCCTGAAATTCGTCTGGACAAGTCCACCATTCCAGCTGTAAAAGAAGCCTAATTCCTAGGAGTTATTTTTGACCAAGAACTCAACTTTCTCAGCCACATTAAAAATCTCAAAACTTCTTGCCAGAAAGCTCTGAATATTCTGCGGGTCGTAGCACACACTGGGGGCCGGAATAGCTCAGTTGGTAGAGCGCCGGACTCGTGATCCTAGGGTTGCGGGTTCGAATTTCGGTACAGGGGGATTTTCCCCTCGGAGTTAACATTGGTTCTGACTCCATTCCCCATACAGTCCTTCGAATGAGACTATAAACCGAGGTTCCGTGTGTGAACGCACGCACAAGATCTTGCACACACGTAAAATCCCATCACCAACTTTCGGAAGAGAAGGCCAGTTTGGCCGTTGGTATGGATGACACGTTACACATAGCATGCACCTTCCCCGAAGATGGAGTATGGCTGCCTTAATGGCGGGATAAAAAACGGTCATACACACAAAACTCCACTGCCTGTCTATACAGGCAGTGTCCGCAGGAGTATCAGCCTGCGTACGCAGAAAGAAAGAAAGAAAGAAAGTAGCACACACTGACTGGGGCGCTGATAAGAAAACTTTGCTGCATCTCTACAGAGCCTTGGTCCGTTCCAAACTGGACTATGGTTGTGCTGTGTACGGCTCTGCAAGACCGTCTTACCTAAAACTCTTGGACCCTATCCATCATCAAGGGCTTCGTCTCTGTCTTGGAGCATTCCGCACCACCCCTGTGTACAGCCTGTATGCAGAGGCAGGTGAACCCTCACTGTCCAACCGCAGGCTGAAAATGTCTCTAAATTACTATATCAGACTGTTCTCAGAACCGGAGAATCCTGCCTATGACTGTGTCTTTGACCCCCAGTTTCAAAGCAAATTCGAAACCAACCCTAACTGTATTCCGCCGTTTGGTGTTCGTATGCAGCCTCACGTGCGGAATGCAGGTCTAGACCTAGGAGTTGTGTCCGATTTTCCAAGTTTCCAGATCAGCCTCCGTGGACCTTTTTCACACCAGAGATTCGTTTTGATCTTGCAGCTTTTCGCAAAGAGTCTACCAGCTCTCTGGCATACAAGGCCTTGTGTGCTGATCTCTGTTCAAAATTCCCATCTTATCAGAAAATTTTCACTGACGGTTCCAAGTCTGAGGACGGAGTGGCCTGTGCAGCCTATTGCCCTGGTGCTCCTTCTCAGATACTGTTAAAACATATACCTCCAGATGCTTCTGTCTATTCTGCTGAACTTACTGCTCTGGTTTTGGCATTGAAGATAATTTCACAATCTACGAAGAGGGACTTTCTGGTTCTGTCGGATTCGCTGTCAGCTTTGGAGGCCATAGCTGGCCGCAACCTTCAGCATCCAGAACTTTTACATTTCTTTGAACTTTTTAGCAAGTTGAAAGCGGATGGTTACAACATTATTCTAGCTTGGGTTCCTGGTCATGTTGGCATCGGAGGGAACGAAATGGTTGATCGTTTAGCCAAGAATGCCACAAGAGAGAAATTGTCCAACATATATATCCCCTGCTCAGATCTGAAACCCAAAATTAACGATTATGTGAGAGACCTCTGGCAGGAGGATTGGAACACACAGACGGATAACAAACTCTTTCAGATCCGTCCAAACCTTAAGGACTTCCTCCCATCTGCGTCTGGTGGTCGTAAAGAAGAAACAGTTCTGTGCCGGCTGCACACTGGCCATTCGTGTTTTACCCATTCGTACCTTTTAAAGAATGAAGAAGCTCCGTGGTGCATTCCATGTCATGTGCCACTCACAGTGAAACATATTCTTTTAGAGTGTGGGACTTGCACGATGTGAGACACAAACATTTTACAGCAGAGTCCATGAAAATCCTGTTCAGGGATGTCCCGCCTGACGTGATCTTTGAGTTTTTGAGAGAGATTAACATTTTTCATCTGATTTAAGATTTTATGGATGAAAGATTTTTAACGAAGTTTCTGGTGCGTTTCTAGAAGATGTCATTTAAAGAGATGTGTGAAAGGGTTTTTTTTTTTTTTTTTTTTTTTTTTTTTAAATGACTTGTGAGTTGATTTTAACGTGGTGACAGCCCCGATGTGGCCCTTTGCGGTCGGCTGGGCTATAAGCAACATTATCTTGTCTTATCTCGTAGAGGAAGTCAGCAGACAAGGGAGGCGGGCTGTGGTTGTGGTGAGGGGAGAGCTGGGAGAGACGATGGGTAGAGGAGGAAAAGATAATCCAAGTGAAAGTTACTGACGCAGCTTTAAACAGGAAAAATACTGTGTGTGTGTGTGTGTGTGTGTGTGTGTGTGTGTGTTACAAAATAGGTTAAACATATCTAGTTTTCGCTATAGACCTCCCAAAATGAGTGTGGGTGTTCACCAGGAAAATAGGCCAGAAAAAAGCACACAAAAAAGAGGATCTTTATTAACTAATCACTGTAAAATCAATAGCAATTTCAAAGATTAAAAGTCTGTACATGACATACAATATTAACATAGTCTCAGTCTGTTTATTTGGCCGTGGTCTTTCGAACAGTGGGAGACATAGAGAGAGAGAGAGAGAGAGAGAGAGAGAGGGGGGGGGGGGGGGGGGGGTCCTTAGTCCTGCCGTCAGCTTCGTTTGCGGAAAAGGGAGCGCAGTGAAAGCGCGAGAACTGGTGTAAGGGAGGCAACCGCTGGTTTTAGTATGCTCCGAGTTGCTTCCCTTAGAGTACTTCACCATTGTCTCCCGTGATTGCTGCCTGTTCTGCTGTCTGTTGCTGCTGGCTTCCTTTCACTGCTCGACTGGGGCGAAAAACAAAGGATAATTTTTTTTGGGTCTAATACCCGTCTCATTTCTGGGTTTTACATCAGGGGTGCCAGGTAGGGTAATTTGGTATGTGGTGAGGTGAAAAGGGGCTGATTTAGATTCCCAAATCTTGAAATGGAACCGTTTTAATATTTAATGAATCGCACAAGCGCTCTCCAGAGCAGTTTTTTTTCCTTTCTTTCTTTCTTTTTTTTAAAACTGTCTGATCAGCTTAAAGCGAGTCTGCTTGTGTGATGCGTGAATGTTTGTATTGTGAGAACAGACCGGCTTCCTGCGGCATCGGGAATTGTTGCTAGTTCACCATTGTCAAGTGCTAGTGGACACAGAGAGCCACGCCCTGGCGCATCATCCACTGAACTGGAGGCACATGGTACATTGTTCTTCAGTAGTGTGCCCCAGTGACACCCACCCACACAGACCCACCCCAGTGACACCCACCCACACAGCCCCACCCCCATAGTGACACCCACCCACACAGCCCCACCCCATAGTGACACCCACCCACACAGACCCACCCCCATAGTGACACCCACCCACACAGCCCCACCCCCATAGTGACACCCACCCACACATCCCCACCCCCATAGTGACACCCACCCACAGCCCCACCCCCATAGTGACACCCGCCCACCAGCCCCACAGTGACACCCACTCACACAGCCCCACCCCCATAGTGACACCCACCCACACAGCCCCACCCCCATAGTGACACCCACCCACACAGACCCACCCCCATAGTGACACCCACCCACACAGCCCCACCCCCATAGTGACACCCACCCACACATCCCCACCCCCATAGTGACACCCACCCACAGCCCCACCCCCATAGTGACACCCACCCACCCAGCCCCACAGTGACACCCACTCACACAGCCCCACCCCCATAGTGACACCCACCCACACAGCCCCACCCCCATAGTGACACCCACCCCACCACAGCCCCACCCCCACAGTGACACCCACCCACACAGCCCCACCCCCATAGTGACACCCACCCACACAGCCCCACCCCCATAGTGACACCCACCCACACAGCCCCACCCCCATAGTGACACCCACCCACACACCCCCACAGTGACACCCACCCACACAGCCCCACCCCCATAGTGACACCCACCCACACAGCCCCACCCCCAGTGACACCCACCCACACAGCCCCACCCCCATAGTGACACCCACCCACACAGCCCCACCCCCATAGTGACACCCACCCACACAGCCCCACCCCCAGTGACACCCACCCACACAGCCCCACCCCCATGGAGTTAGGGGGAGAAGAAGCAGAAGAAAAGGAGGAGAAGGAGAAGTATATTTCCCAAGTAACCCCCCCCCCCCTCCCACACACACACACCACATACACACGGAATTAGAAGAAGAAGAAGAAGAAGAAGAAGAAGAAGAAGAAGAAGAAGAAGAAGGAGGAGGAGGAGGAGGAGGAGGGGGAGAAGAAAACGGAGAGGAAGAAGTGTATAGTCCAAGAAGAAGAAGAAGAAGAAGGAAAAGAAGAAGTCTTATTGCACAAGTGACCCCCCCCCCCCCTCTCCCCGCACACACACACACACACACACAGAGATCATTTATCCTGACTTGCACTCGGCTGGTGATCACATTTGTGTTGCATACCGGTCCTTACATTTCGTGATTTGACTTGATTTGAGCTATAGTCTCGGTAGTTTGATTTGTAGCCTCTTCTGCTTTTTAACTTCATTGCCTGCGGCCTTTGATGTGGCGCTCCGAGGTCGGCTGGGCGACAAACAACATGACCTGAGATGGCTCAATCCTTTGTTTCCCTGTACTGTTCATTCAGGACTGGAGCAGGAATCAGTTTGAACAAGATGTTTTCTTCTTCCCCATTGCAACAAACATGGGGTACATTCACGGGGTGTTGGTGACAGCCATTGCATAGTCTTCTCTACTGTATTAGAAAGAGAAAAAGAAACAAAAACAAAAAACAAAAAAACCCAAGCAAACAAAACAAACAAACAAACAAAGAACTACAACAACTCTTACCAAAATCAATGTCCGTACCTGAATCATATACAACAACATGGCCTTCCGCTCATCTGAAGATTCATGACTCGTGACGTTTGCTTTCATTTGCCCCTTTTGGCGCGTGGAGGAAGCAATTACAAAAACACAACAACAAACAAACAAACAAACACCACCGCCGGTTTCATTCATGATCAATAAGTTGAAGTGCAACATTTGCACCCAGGACAACGAACTGCAAAGAAACAAAAGCCCAGTTCAGAACCTTGGCATTGTTATCAAATTGACATTTATCGGGGCGGGGGGGGGGGGGGGGGGGGGGGGTTAAATTTGACAATAAACTTGAATGTATCGCCAATACTAGCCACTGTAGATTCTTTACAAATATTGTTTTACATACATTTTCCCTGTATCATATCAAGTTCAATTTGTAAATTGTGGCCATGAAAATGAAACTAAACAGCGAGTATTTATATGTGTCTGACAGCTATAAAAAACTTGAACTTTATAAATATAATATCAGTACATAAGATAATCAATCGCAGCAACATGTCTTAAGCAGGTGCATGTACGCAAAAATCATTGCCCTGAGTAAGTTTTTTTCCCTTCAAATTCTCCCATTAGGGGACTCTTTTCTTTTTAGCTGGAATTCTGACAGGCATTGAAATAAGCACTGACTCATCCAATCAATGGAAAAGGAAACAATGAGTGATGATAACTCACAACACAATGTCTGGAACTTTCCATGCACAAATTCCAAACTCATACGCACCACAGACATTTACTCACACACACACACACACACACACACACACACACACACACACACACACACACAGACTGTGGGCAAAATATGGAGAGAGGGGCAGTGGGAGGGGGAGGGGCAGAGAGGCAGAGAGAGAGGACACTGATATTTTACCGTCATTGGCAACAAAGCCAGAGAGAGAGAGAGAGAGAGAGAGAGAGAGAGGGGGGAGAGAGAGAGAGAGAGAGAGAGAGAGAGAGAGAGAGAGAGAGAGAGAGAGAGAGAGTTCTTCGTCTCTAGCAGAAATCATTACAACAGAAGCAGTGAAATCATCCGTAATCAATACAAATTTTTTTTTTTAAAACTGCAAAGTGACAACACAATGTGTACAACAAATTCCCAAATCAAGCACACCGCACAATCTTTCATTCACACAAAGGAGAAAGAGAAGGAAGACAGAGGGCAAGATTAACGCGTGTAACATTTAAACAGTAGATTCAGGTACTAACGTGTGCAGTCAACCAAAGAGGCAGTTGAAAAATAAAGAGTTTACCTGGGAGACAAAAAAAAAAGGTCCGAACTTTCTTACGTCATCATTAAAGAACAGGTTCATAATTCAGACCCTAACGCTTTTTCAATCTGATCCTGTCCAAGCCCACCTATTTTGAACCCATTTCAGGCATTTAACAACGTAGAGAAGAACACCCTGACATTGCACACACACACACACACACACACACACACACACACACACACACACACACACACACACACCTCCTGCTATTCCCATTCTCAAAGAAAGCAACATACACACTTCATTATCTGCAACGCTTCACACCATGATAACACGAACACCGAAATGATAGGCTGGAGGAATTCTTTCATACAAATTGTTACAATATTGAAAGCCCTCAGTTAAACAAATAAAAACATTTAATCCCAGCACCAACTTTGTGAGTAACAACGTTTTGGCTTTCATCCTATCATTCGCGAAAGACTTTGTATATCTGTGTAGACATAAGACATGAAACCCTACCCCCCCCCAAAAAAAAAAAAAAAAAAAAAAATTGCTATAGTAAGACCAGCATGACGTAAAAACAACAACAACAACACACCACTAAATGGGCAAGTTATTTTGCAATTCATATTACCTACAGATTAGTACCTCTTGTGTTTCTCCATTTTCCCCCGGCTAAATTACCATATGTTTATTGAAAAAAAAAAGTCCCAGATTGTTTCACGCTATGTTCATTCACGGGATATCGGCTCAGAGTCATTTCCTAGAGCTAAAACATCAGCAAATTTCTCATTGGCTATTCCTGTGCAGTGTCTGTCTCATGTGAAGTTTCACTGGCTGTTCTGTGTTCACCGTCTGCACAACACGATACTTCGTTGATAACTGCTACGTGTTCAGTATTACGTGGTATGCCGCCACAGGCTTTCTGATTGGCCGAGAGCAGCTTGTCCTCTGTTTGGTCCTTGACCCCTGGAGGTTGAAGGTCTTTAAGGAACAGTAAAAGTAGAATGGGCAGAGCTCCTATGCCAACTGTGGAACCTAAAAAACAAAAGAGAAAAAAGCAGAAACTGGAGACCATTTATTCACTTGGCGTGTTTTTCTTTTCTTCAAAGGATTACAGCATAAAATGGTGCACAGTAAGCAAGTGCATTTAGTTTGAAACTAGCATGGCATACCAGCACAGGAGGAATCTGTAATTTGATTGTACTATTTGGAAATCTTCTCTGTCATATTTCTTAGAAGATTCAATAGAAAAATCAATAATGATCTTTCCGTTAGTGTCAATGATATGTGAACGTTTATGCCGTAATTCCACTGGACGTTTGTTTTAAATGCGTATAATTGTTTTAACGCATTGTTAATCATAATTCGTTTTAGCGGACATCATCAGCCGTGAGCTGAATAGGTTCAACATTGACATCGCCGCACTGCAATAGACAAGACTCCCCTCCAACGGCAGCCTCAGGGAGAAGGACTACACGTTCTTTTGGCGAGGACTTGGCCCAGAGGAGCACTGACAGTATCACCCACACAGCCACCGAGAACACCACCCCTCTGCCCGCCATGGAGGATCTCGATGCCCCACCCACCATTGAGGAACTCAGCAAGGCCATCGACTTGTTAGCCCGTGGTGAAGCTCCAGGTAGCGACGGCATTCCACCAGAAGTCATCAAAACCGGCAAGAACAGTTATCTCCTCAGTCACCTCCATGAGCTTCTGCCTCAGTGTTGAGAGGAAGGGACCGTACCCCAGGACATGCGCGATGCAAACATCATCACGCCATACAAGAACAAAGGGGACCGCAGCGACTGTAATAACTATTCCGGAATATCCCTCCTCAGCATTGTTGGCAAAGCCCTCGCCCGCGTCGTCCTCAACGGGCTGCAGCTACTCGCCGAACGAGAGTACCCAGAGACACAGTGCAGCTTCAGAGCTGCGAGGTCGACGATCGACATGATATTCCCCCTGAGGCAGCTACAAGAGAAGTGCCTCGAGCAGAGATGACCCTTGTTCATCGCCTTCATCGACCTGACCAATAACTTCGACTTGATCAGTAGGTCAGGCCTCTTCACCCTACTACACCGGATTGGTGTCTCCCCCCTCCCCCCACCCCCAAAGTCCTTCCATGACAACATGAATGGCACTGTCCAGTATGACGGTTAATCTTCGGACCCCATCTCAGTCAAGTCCGGTGTCGAACAAGGATGCGTGCTTGCTCCGACACTCTTCGGCGTCTTATTCTCCCTGCTGCTGCGCTACGCTTTCCAACAGTCAGAAGACGGCATCACTCTCCACACTAGGAGTGACGGAAGCCTCTACAACCTGGCACGCCTCCGAGCAAGGAGAAGGTGCGGAAAGACCTTATCAGGGAGATGCTCTTCGCAGACGACGCCGCCCTCACTGCCCACACCGAGGAGGCTTTACAACGGCTTATCACCTGCTTCGCTGATGTCTGCACAGAGTTCGGCCTTACAATCATCCTAAAGAAGACAACTATCCTGAGCCAAGACGTCAGCAACATTACATCCTCGAAGTGGTCAACGACTTCACTTACCTGGGCTCCATCTTCTCCAGCAACCTCTCTCTGGACGCCCGGCTGAACGTGCGGATCGGCAAGGCAGCAACAGCGATGACCCGTCTAGCAAAGAGAGCCTGGGACAACACCATGCTAACGTCAAACACCAAAATGAAAGTAGACCAGGTCTGCGTGCTGAGCATGCGTCTGTGCGGAAGCGAAGAATGGACCCTGTACTCTGGACAAAAACGCAGACTGAACGCCTTCCACCTGCGCTACCTCAGAAGACTCCTGGGCATTACTTGGCAGGACCGCATCACCAACAAGGACGTCCTGGCCCAGGCAGGGATGCCTAGCATGTTTGCCTTGCTGACATAGAGATGCCTGCGCTGGCTCGGCCACGTCAGCTGCATGGTCGACAGTCGCATCCTAAAGGATATGCTGTACGGTGAGCTGGCTACAGGCTCCAGACCTACAGGACAACCCGCCCAACGCTACAAGATGAATGCAAGTGCGACATGAGGGCAGACAGCTTCGACCCAGCAGATCTGGAGACTGCAGAGTCAGACCGGATAAGCTGGCGGTCTCTTTTTCAAATAACAATTTGTGAATAGACGTTAAACTGAAATACCCACACGCACACAGATAGTCTGTCTGTCTGTCTGTCTGTCTAGTGTTTGTCTTTCTGTCTGTCTGTCTGTCTGTCTCTCTCTCTCCTGGCATCTTCTGTACCTCCCCGCCCCTTCCCTTACAGTTAGGTGGGCACACAAAGACACAAACACAGACGCAAAACACCACACACGCGCGCATGTATACGCAAAACACACACACACACACACACATACACACACAAACGTGCGCGCGCGCGCAAACACACACACATACACACACACGCGCGTGCGCGCGAACACAAATAGTTACAAACACACATAAACGCAAGGGCGTGCGTGCGCACGCACGCATACACGCACGCGGTCACACACGCACGGACATACAAACAGACAGACAGACTTACACACACACTTACACGCACACATACGCGTTCACACGCACACACACTTACCAGCACGGAGACACACTCACATACGCGAACACATACACACACACACACACACACACACACATACACACGCGCGCGCGCGCGCGCACGCCCTCAAACACGGACGCAACACACACACGAATACCCTCACACTCACATGCACGCATAAACCCGCACATGCACGCATAAACCCGCACGCATAAACACACATGTGTGTGTCTGCGTGTGTCTGTGAGCGTGTGTGTGTGTATGTGCGCATGCGTATGTCAGTGTGTGTGTGTGTGTGTGTGTGTGTGTGTGTGTGAGAGAGAGAGAGAGAGAGAGAGAGAGAGAGAGAGAGAGAGAATATATGTGTGTGTGTGTGTGTGTGTGTGTGTGTGTGTGTGTGCACGTGTGTGTGTGTGCGCGCGCGTGTCTGTGTGTGTTGCTGTGTCTGTGTGTCTATTTGTATGCATGCGTCTCTTCACGTATGTGCGTGCGTCTCTGTCTCTCTCTCTTCCAGTGTGTGTGTGTGTATGTGTAAGCATGCGCGCGCGTGAGTGTGTGTGTGTGCGCGCGCGCGTCAGTCTGTGCGTGCGTGCATGCGCGCGCGCATATGTGTGTGTGTGTGTGTTGGGGGTGTGTGTGAGAATGTATGTGCGCGCATTTGTGAATATGAGTGAGTAAGTGTGTGTGTGTGTGTGTGTGAGTGTGAGTGTGCGTGCGTGCTTGCGTGTGTGTGTGTGTGTGTGTGTGTGTGTGTGTGTGTGTGTGTCTCCGTCTGTGTGTACTTTTTTTTTTTTTTTTTTTTTTTTGCGTGTGTGTGTGTGTGTGTGTGTGTGTGTGTGTGTGTGTCCGTCCGTCCGTCTATGCGTGCGTGCGTGCATGCGAGCGCATGTGTGAGCGCGTGCATGTTTGCATACGGGCGTGTGCGCGCGAACGCGCTCGCGCGTGTGTATGTCTGCGTGTGTGATCGCGCGTGTGTATGCGTGTTCGCACGTGCATGTGTATGTACATGTAACTATGTGCGCGCGCACGCGTGTGCGTGCGCGTGAGTGAGTGTGTGAGTGAGTGAGAGAGAGAGTGTGTTGCTTTGTGTTTCTGTGTGTATGTGTCTCTTTGTGTATGTGTGCATGTGTGCGTGTGTGTGTGTGTGTGTGTGTGTGTGTGTGACACAGACACACACACACACTGACACTCATACAGAGACACAGCCACACATACAGACACAGACAAAGACACAAACACAGACACGTACACACAAACGAGCGAATGCGCGCACACATACGCGCGCGCGCACACACGCACACACACAGAAACACACACACACACACACACGCTCGTATGCACGCCCAGAGAGATACACAGGCACACACACACGAGCAGACATACACAAAGACACATGCACACACACGGACACAGCCCAACACAGAGACACACAAACACACAGACGTGCGCACGCACGCAGGCAGACACAGACACAGACACACAGACAAAGACACACACACACACACACACACACACACATACACACACACACGCGCGCGCGCGCGCGCGCACGCAGACGGAGAGACACACACGCACACATACACTGACAGACACACATACACAAACAGAAAAACACACAGACACAAACATATACACAGACGCGTGCACACACACACACACACAACACACACACACACACACACACATGCGCGCACATACATACACATACACACGCGCACGCACGCGCGCGTGCGCATACACACACACACACACACACACACACTGATTTACCAGCAATGTAGTAGGCAGCATTGTAGCTTTGGGTGATGTCGTATGTGATACCTGTCGGGGAAATCAAAATGCAGCCACCGTAAGTCATATTACTGATTATTTGTTGTATCTTTGTTATCATTCATATCACTGTCAACGGCACTTACATCTGTCTGTCTGTCTGTCTGTCCGTCCGTCTCTCTCTCCCTCTCTCTCTCTCTCTCTTACTAAGTGTTAGTTTTTTTTTTCCTGGGGTGGTAACGGGGAGTGTCAGTTTTTTAACTGGAGTGGTAAAAGGAAGTCTGAGTTTTTAACGGGGGTAGTGCTGGTAAGAGTTATTGTTTAACTGTGGGTAGTGCTGGTAAGAGTCATTGTTTTATACTGTGGGTTTAGTGCTGGAAGTGTCATTGTTTAACTGTGGTAGTGCTAGGTAAGAGTCATTGTTTAACTGTGGGTAGTGCTAGGAAGTGTCATTGTTTAACTGTGGGTAGTGCTAGGAAGTGTCATTGTTTAACTGTGGGTAGTGCTAGGAAGTGTCAGTGTTTAACTGTGGGTAGTGCTGGGAAGTGTCAGTGTTTAACTGTGGGTAGTGCTAGGAGGTGTCATTGTTTAACCGTGGGTGTGTGCTAGGAGGTGTCATTGTTTAACTAGTGGGTAGTGCTGGTAAGAGTCATTGTTTAACTGTGGGTAGTGCTGGTAAGAGTATATTGGTTTAACTGTGGGTAGTGCTGGTAAGAGTCATTGTTTAACTGTGGGTAGTGCTCTAAGAGTCATTGTTTAACTGTGGGTGTGCTGGTAAGAGTCATTGTTTAACTGTGGGTAGTTTCTGGTAAGAGTCATTGTTTAACTGTGGGTTGTGCTGGTAAGAGTCATTGTTTAACTGTGGGTTGTGCTGGTAAGAGTTATTGTTTAACTGTGGGTAGTGCTGGTAAGAGTCATTGTTTAACTGTGGGTAGTGCTGGTAAGAGTCATTGTTTAACTGTGGGTAGTGCTGGTAAGAGTCATTGTTTAACTGTGGGTTGTGCTGGTAAGAGTCATTGTTTAACTGTGGGTAGTGCTGGTAAGAGTCATTGTTTAACTGTGGGTGTGCTGGTAAAGGTCATTGTTAAACTGTGGGTAGTGCTGGTAAGAGTCATTGTTTAACTGTGGGTAGTGCTGGTAAGGAGTCATTGTTTAACTGTGGGTTAGTGCTAGGAAGTGTCATTGTTTAACTGTGGGTAGTGCTAGGAAGTGTCATTGTTTAACTGTGGGTAGTGCTGGGAAGCGTCATTGTTTACCCGTGGGTAGTGCTAGTAGTTGTCATTGTTTAACTGTGGGTTTGTGCTGGTAAGAGTCATTGTTTAACTGTGGGTATGTGCTGGTAAGAGTCATTGTTTAACTGTGGGTAGTGCTGGTAAGAGTCATTGTTTAACTGTGGGTTGTGCTGGTAAGAGTCATTGTTTAACTGTGGGTTGTGCTGGTAAGAGTTATTGTTTAACTGTGGGTAGTGCTGGTAAGAGTCATTGTTTAAGTGTGGGTAGTGCTGGTAAGAGTCATTGTTAAACTGTGGGTAGTGCTGGTAAGAGTCATTGTTTAACTGTGGGTTGTGCTGGTAAGAGTCATTGTTAACTGTCGGTAGTGCTGGTAAGAGTCATTGTTTAACTGTGGGTTGTGCTGGTAAGTAGTCATTGTAAAACTGTGGGTAGTGCTGGTAAGAGTCATTGTTTAACTGTGGGTAGTGCTGGTAAGAGTCATTGTTTAACTGTGGGTTAGTGCTAGGAATGTCATTGTTTAACTGTGGGTAGTGCTAGGAAGTGTCATTGCTTAACTGTGGGTAGTCCTGGGAAGCGTCATTGTTTACCTGTGGGTAGTGCTAGGAGGTGTCATTGTTTAACCGTGGGTGAGTAGGCTATAGGAACTGTCATTGTTTAACTGTGGGTAGTGCTGGTAAGAGTCATTGTTTAACTGTGGGTAGTGCTGGTAAGAGTCATTGTTTAACTGTGGGTAGTGCTGGTAAGAGTCATTGTTTAACTGTGGGTGGTGCTCGTAAGAGTCGTTTAACTGTCGGTAGTGCTGGTAAGAGTCATTGTTTAACTGTGGGTGGTGCTGGTAAGAGTCATTGTTTAAGTGTGGGTAGTGCTAGGAAGTGTCATTGTTTAACTGTGGGTAGTGCTGGTAAGAGTCATTGTTTAACTGTGGGTGGTGCTCGTAAGAGTCATTGTTTAACTGTGGGTAGTGCTGGTAAGAGTCATTGTTTAACTGTGGGTAGTGCTGGTAAGAGTCATTGTTTAACTGTGGGTAGTGCTGGTAAGAGTCATTGTTTAACTGTGTGTAGTGCTGGTAAGAGTCATTGTTTAACTGTGGGCAGTGCTGGTAAGAGTCATTGTTTAACTGTGGGTAGTGCTGGTAAGAGTCATTGTTTAAGTGTGGGTAGTGCTAGGAAATGCCATTGTTTAACTGTGGGTAGTGCTGGTAAGAGTCATTGTTTAACTGTGTGTAGTGCTGGTAAGAGTCATTGTTTAACTGTGGGCAGTGCTGGAAGAGTCATTGTTTAACTGTGGGTAGTGCTGGTAAGAGTCATTGTTTAAGTGTAGGTAGTGCTGGGAAGTGTCATTGTTTAACTGTGGGCAGTGCTAGGAAGTGTCATTGTTTATCTGTGGTGGTAGTGCTAGGAAGTGTCCATTGTTTAACTCTGGGTAGTGCTAGGAAGTGTCATTGTTTAACTGTGGGTAGTGCTGGTAAGAGTCATTGTTTAACTGTGGGTAGTGCTAGGAAGTGTCATTGTTTAACTGTGGGTTGGTCTGGTAAGAGTCATTGTTTAACTGTGGGTTAGTGCGAGGAGAGTGACATTGTTTAACTGTGGGTAGTGCTGGGAAGTGTCAATGTTTAACTGTGGGTAGTGCTAGGAAGTGTCATTGTTTAACTGTGGGTAGTGCTGGGAAGTGTCATTGTTTAACTGTGGGTAGTGCTAGGAATGTGTCCATTGTTTAACTGTGGGTAGTGCTGGTAAGAGTCATTGTTTAACTGTGGGTTGTGCTGGTAAGAGTCATTGTTTAACTGTGGGTAGTGCTGGTAAGAGTCATTGTTTAACTGTGGGTTGTGCTGGTAAGAGTCATTGTTTAACTGTGGGTAGTGCTGGTAAGAGTCATTGTTTAACTGTGGGTTGCGCTGGTAAAGTCATTGTTTAAATGTGGGTTGCGCTGGTAAGAGTCATTGTTTAACTGTGGGTTGTGCTGGTAAGAGTCATTGTTTAACTGTGGGTAGTGCTGGTAAGTGTCATTGTTTAACTGTGGGTAGTGCTGGTAAGAGTCATTGTTTAACTGTGGGTAGTGCTGGTAAGAGTCATTGTTTAAGTGTGGGTGGTGCTGGTAAGAGTCATTGTTTAATGTGGGTAGTGCTGGTAAGAGTCATTGTTTAACTGTGGGTGGTGCTGGTAAGAGTCATTGTTTAACTGTGGGTGGTGCTGGTAAGAGTCATTGTTTAACTGTGGGTGGTGCTGGTAAGAGTCATTGTTTAACTGTGGGTAGTGCTGGTAAGAGTCATTGTTTAACTGTGGGTGGTGCTGGTAAGAGTCATTGTTTAACTGTGGGTAGTGCTGGTAAGAGTCATGGTTTAACTGTGGGTAGTGCTGGGAAGTGTCATTGTTTAACTGTGGATAGTGCTGGGAAGTGTCAATGTTTAACTGTGGGTTGTGCTAGGAAGTGTCATTGTTTAACTGTGGGTAGTGCTGGGAAGTGTCATTGTTTATCTGTGGGTAGTGCTAGGAAGTGTCAGTGTTTAACTGTGGGTAGTGCTGGTGTAACGTGGTGAAACCGCCCCTCTCCCAGTTTAACTCCCGGGAGTCAGTCTGGCACTGTCCCAGATTAACTCCCGGGGAGTTGTTTTGAACCTAAAGCTTTTGACTCTAAAATAACTCCCGGGAGTTCATTTGGGGCAGCGCCAGATCAGCCCCCCAACCCCTTGGGAGTTAAACTGGTGCTGTTTCAAACTAACTCCCGGGAGGTCTTCTGAGCCCAAACCTTTGACATCAAAATGACTCCCTGGGAGTTAAACTGGCGCAAGTGGAGAGTCATTCCAGGAAAGGCCCCCGTGGGAGTCAGACTGACACAGGCCAAGAATAGCTCCCCCTTAACCCCGCCCCTCTACCTCAAATAACATAGAAATGGCCAATAAGCGCTCCACTGGAGAGTTAATTTAGCACCGGCCAAGAACAACTCACCAAGAGAGTTAAATTGGACCTGGCCCACAACAGCCCCCCCCACCCCCCTCTTGGGGAGACTGCTTTAAACAAACATTATTCAACCAGAAACATTTTGCAGCGAACATCAGAACATGGAGCACAACAAGTGAAAGCTTATATGGGGAGTTAACCTGCCCAGAACAAACCCTTCCTCCCTCCCCCCCCCCCCCCTTTCAGAGGGTTACTAGCCCAAAAGAGCCCCCTGTATAAAGAGCTAAACTGGACCTGGTTCAGAATCCCCCCCCCCCCCCCAGCTCCTCCTGGGGAGTTAATCTAGCACCAGCCCGGAGCAATCCCCCCTAGAGAGTTAAACTGGACCTGCCCCAAAACAGCACCCCCCCCCCCTCCCTAGAGAGTTAAACTGGACCTGGCCAAAAGCAGCCCCTTCTTCCTCGGGAGTTAATCTAGTACTAGCCCAGAATAGCCCCAATAGAGAGTTAAACTGGACCTGGTCCAGAACAGCCCCCCCACCCCCACCCCCCTTGGACAGTTAATCTGGTACTAGCCCAAAACAACCCCCTAGAGAGTTAAACTGGACCTGCCCCCAAACAGCCCCCCCCCCCCCCTCCCTAGAGAGTTAAACTGGACCTGGCCAAAAGCAGCCCCTTCTTCCTCGGGAGTTAATCTAGTACTAGCCCAGAATAGCCCCAATAGAGAGTTAAACTGGACCTGGTCCAGAACAGCCCCCCACCCCCACCCCCCTTGGACAGTTAATCTGGTACTAGCCCAAAACAACCCCCTAGAGAGTTAAACTGGATCTGCCCCAAAGCAGCCCCCCACCTGGGGAGTTAGTCTGCCACCGGCCCAGAACAACTCACCAAGAGAGTTAAATTGGACGTAGCCCAGAACAGCCCCCCCCCCCCCCCTTCTGGAGAGAATTTGCTTTAAACAAACATTATTCAACCAGAAACATTTTGCAGTGAACATCAGAACATGGAGCACAACAAGCGAAAGCTTATGTGGGGAGTTAATCTGGCACCTGCTCAGAACAGACCCCCCCCCCCCCAACCCCCGGAGACTTAAACTGGACCTGGTCCGGAACTGCCTTCTTCCTGGGGAGTTAATCTGGCACTCTCTTGGAGAGTTAAACTGGACCTGGTCCAGAATAGCACCCCTCCCCCCCCCTCCCCTCTGGGGAATAAATCTGGTACTGGCCCGGAACAGACCCCCTGGCGAGTTAAACTGGTCCTGCCCCAGAACAGACCCCCTCCTGTGAAGTTCATCTGGTATTTTTCAAGAACAGCCCCCCTGGAGAGTTAAACTGGACCTTGCCCAGAACAGTCCTCCTCCTGGGGAGATAATCTGGTACTAGCCCAAAACAGTCCTAGTAAAGAGTTAAACTGGACCTGGCCTAGAACAGCCGCCCCCCACCCCCCTCGGAGAGTTAAACTGGACCTGGCCCAAAACAGCCCCCTCCTGGGGACTTAAACTGGCACTGACCCAGAACAGCCCCCTGGAGAGTTAAACTAGACCTGGCCCAAAACAGCCCCTAGAGAATTAAACAGGACCTGGCCCAAAACAGCCCCCACCCTGGGGAGTTCATCTGGCACTGGTCCAAAACAGCCCCTCTAGAGAGTTAAACTGAATGTGCCCCAAAACAGCCCCCCCTCCCCCTCCCGGAGAGTTTAACTGGACCTGCCCCAAAACAGCCCCCTTGAGAGTTAAACTGGATCTGGCCAAAGGCAGCCTTCTTCCTGGGGAGTTAATCTAGTACTCGCCTAGAACAGCCCCCCCCCCCCCCCCCTTAGAGAGTTAAACTGGACCTGACCCATAACAGCCCCCTCCGGGGCAGTTAATCTGGTACTAGTCCAAAGCAGCCCCCTAGATAGTTAAACTGGACCTGGACCAAAACAGCCCCCCACCTGGGGAGATAATCTGCCACTGGCGCTGAACAACCCACCAAGAGAGTTAAATTGGACCTGACCCAGAACAGCGCCCCTTCTGGGGAGACTTTGCTTTAAACAAACATTATTCCACCAGAAACATTGTGCAGCAAACATCAGAACATGGTGCACAACAAGTGAAAGCTTATATGGGTAGTTAATCTGGCACCTGCCCAGAACAGTCCCCCCCCCCCCCCCAGAGAGTTACTAGCCCAAAAGAGCCCCCTGTATAAAGAGTTAAACTGGACCTGGCCCAGAACATCCCCTTCCCACCTCCTCCTGGGGAGTTAATCTAGCACCAGCCCGGAACAGCCCCCCCCCCCCCTAGAGAGTTAAACTGGACCTGCTTCAAAACAGCCCCCCACCAGGGGAGTTAATCTGCCACTGGCCCAGAACAACCCACCAAGAGAGTTACATCGGACCTAGCCCAGAACAGCCCCCCCACCCCACCCCACCTCTTCTGGGGAGACTTTGCTTTAAACAAATATTATTCAACCAGAAACATTTTGCAGCGAACATCAGAATGGCGCACAACAAGTGAAAGCTTATATGGGAAGTTAATCTGGCACCTGTCCAGAACAGACCCCTCCCACGCCCCACCCCCTAGAGAGTTAAACTGGACCTGGCCCAACACAGCCCCCATCCTGGGGAGTTCATCTAGCACTTGTCCAAAACAGCTCCCCTAGAAAGTTAAACGGGACCTGCCCCAAAACAGCCCCCTTGAGAGTTAAACTGGATCTGGCCAAAGGCGGCCTTCTTCCTGGGGAGTTAATCTAGTACTCGCCTAGAACAGCCCCCCTAGAGAGTTAAACTGGACCTGGCCCAGAACAGCCCCCTCCGGGGCAGTTAATCTGGTACTAGCCCAAAGCAGCCCCCTAGACAGTTAAACTGGACCTGCGCCAAAACAGCCCCTTACCCGGGGAGTTAATCTGCCACCGGCCCAGAACAACCCACCAAGATAGTTAAACTGGACCTGACCCAGAACAGCCCCCCCCCTTCTGGGGAGACTTTGCTTTAAACAAACATTATTCAACCCGAAACATTGTGCAGCGAACATCAGAACATGGCGCACAACGAGTGAAAGCTTTTGTGGGGAGTTAATCTGCCACCGGCCCAGAACAACCCACCAAGAGAGTTAAATTGGACCTAGCCCAGAACAGCCCCCCCCCCTCCCCCTTCTGGGGAGACTTTGCTTTAAACAAACATTCAACTAGAAACATTGTGCAGCGAGCATCAGAACACGGAGCACAACAAGTGAAAGCTTACATGGGGAGTTAATCTGGCACCTGCTCAGAACAGACCCCCTCCCCCCCCCCCTGGAGAGTTACTAGCTTAAAAGAGCCCCCAGTACAAAGAGTTAAACTGGACCTGGTCCAGAACATCCCCCCCCCCCCTATTACTAGCTTAAAAGAGTCCCCAGTATAAAGAGTTAAACTGGACCTGGCCCAGAACATCCCCCCCACCAGCAGGTGACAGTGTTGGCCTGTTCCTATGCTGTAGGGCACTACATCCCACCACTGCTGATCTTCCCCTACACCAGGGACCCTCGCCTCAATGCGCTGGAGGAGTTTGAAAAGCAAAAAAAAAAAAAAAAAAAAAACAATGGATGGATCACCGGGAAGGTGTTTCTCAGCTTCCTGAGAGACGTCTTCATCCCCAACTTGGGAGAAAAACGACCAGTGGTGCTGTTTGTGGACAGCCATTCCAGTTATCACTCCCTGGCCATCAGCACTCTGTGTGGTGAAAATGGGCTCAGCCTGTTTTCCTTATTCCTTTCACAGCTTATGCTTCAGGCCTACTTAGGCTCAGTATTTTTTTTAAACAGGGATGGTCTAGATGTACATAAATTGTTTTGTTGTTTTGCTGTTGTTTTTTTTTAGTTTTGTTTTCTGTGAATTGCTTTGAGGCCCAGAAAGTGGCAAATGCTCGACATTGTCTCTTCTTTGAAGACCAGCATCTGTTCTCGGATTTTGGCTTCATCATTTTAGAAGCGAGTCTCAGCTGGAAATGGAAGTTTTATTTTGTTTATTTCAAATACTGTTTTGATTGTTGTTAATAAAACTTTGCATAGTCTAGTCTATTTTCAGCTTTTTTGTGTTGAATTCTGTTGTATCTATTTATGTTTTACATTTCGGCAAACTCGGAGCATCGAGCTCCAAAAAAGTAGGCAGATAGTCAGACTTTTCTTTTCCCCCCCAGTATTAAAGAACAAAGACAATCTCACATCAAAGACATCAATGTACATCAATGACACCAACTAACATAAAAAAATCCCCAAAGAATACCGAATAATATCCAAAACATCAAACAAAGTCAGCAATGAAACTGTTTCATCTCCGATCGTTTGAAATTGATGATGAATCAAAACACCAGCTGACTGCATTGTAACGCTAAATGTTTCTATTTTTCTCTGCCTTCCTGCTCGTCTGTTGAATATCTGTCTGTCCATCTGTCCACTGTCTAAACAGTTGATTCTCTCTCTCTCTCTCTGACTGCTGTCTGTCTGTCTGTCTCTCTCTCTCTCTTTGTTTGTCTGTCAGTCTCTCTGTCTGTTTGGTTGCATCTTTCCCTGTGTGTGTGTGTGTGTGTGTGTGTGTGTGTGTGTGTGTGTGTGTGTGTTTGTGCATGCGTGCGTGCGTGCATGTGTGTGTGCATGCGTGCGTGCGTGCATGTGAGTGTGGTGTGTGTGTGTGTGTGTGTGTGTGTGTGTGTGTGTGTGTGTGTGTGTGTTTGTCTGTATGTGAGTCTCTCTGTATCTGTCTGTCTGTCTGCCTGTCTGTCTGTCTCACTCAATCTCTCTCCCTCTCTCTCTCCCTCCCCTCCCTCTCTCTTTCCCTCCCCCTCTCTCCCTCTTCCCCCTCCCCCTTCTCTCTCTTCCTCCCCCCTTCCCCTCTCTCTCTCCCCTCCCCCTCTCTCTCTTCCCCCTCTCTCTCCCCTTCCCCTGCCCCCCTCTCTCTCTCCGTGAATCTCTCTCTGTGTATGTCTGTCTGCTTGTGTGTGTGTGTGTGTGTGTGTGTGTGTGTGTGTGTGTGTGTGTGTGTATGCGTGCGTGCGTGCGTGTGCGTGTGTGTGTGTCTGTCAGTCTGTCTGTCTGTCTGTCTGTCTGTCTGTCTCTCTCTCTCTCTCTCTCTCTCTCTCTCTCTCTCTCTCCCTCTGTTTAGCGTGGTATTGGGCAAGAAAGGTGTGTGATTGTGAGCTGTTCTAGACCAAGTCCAGTTTAACTCCCGTGGGGGGCTATTTAGGCCGGTGCTAGATTAACTCCCCAGGAGGGCGGGAGGAGTGGGGATGGGGATGGGGACTGTTCTGGCGTAGGTCCAGGTTAACTCTTCATGGGGGCTGTTCTGGACCAGTCCCAGAATAATTCCCTGGAACGGCGAGTGGTGCTGTTCTGGGACAGGTCCTGTTTAACTCCCGAGGGGTGTGAGGTGGGGAGGGGGGCAGTTTTAGGCCAGTGACAGATTAACTGTCCATGAAGTGCAGGGGGCTGGGGGGGGGGGGGGGGTAATTTTGTGTAGGTCTAGTTTGTTATGGGCTATTGCCAGATTAACTCTCCAGGGTGAGCTGTTCTGGGCCAGGTGCAGTTTAACTCTCCGGGGGGGGGGGGGGGGGCTGTTTTGGGCTGGTGCCAGATTAACTCCCTAGATCCTAAGAGTGGTGGAGGGGGGGGGGGGCTGTTTTGGTACAGCTGAAGTTTTAACTCCCCAGTGGGGCTGTTCTGAGCCAGTGCCAGATTAACTCACTGGGGGGGGGGGGGGGGGGGGGGGGAGATAGATGGGGGTTGCTGTTCTGGGCCAGATGCAGTTTAACTGTCTAGAGGGGGGGGGGGGGGGGCTGTTCTGGGCCGGTGCTAGATTAACTCCCCAGGAGGGTGCTGTTCTTGGCCGGTGCTAGATTAACTCCCCAGGAGGGGGGCTGTTCTGGGCCGGTGCTAGATTAACTCCCCAGGAGGGGGGCTGTTCTGGGCCAGGTTCAGTTGAACTCTCCAAAGGGGGCTGTTCTGGGCTGGTGCTAGATTAACTCCCCAGGTGGGGGATTGTTTTGGAGCAGGTCCAGTTTAACTCTCTAGAAGGCTGTTTTGGACCAGTACCAGAGTAACTCCCAGGTGGGAGGCTGTTTTGGGGCAGGTCCAGTTTAACTCTCTAGGGGGCTGTTCTGGGCTGGTGCTAGATTAACTCCCCAGGTCGGGGACTGTTTTGGGGCAGGTCCAGTTTAACTCTCTCGAAGGCTGTTTTGGACCAGTACCAGATTAACTCC
>CM065746.1:8639715-8667215 GCA_033310375.1 Conus canariensis
GGTCTGCAGCCGAACGGGCAGCAGTCAGCGATGCTGAGATGTGTTGGAGCGGGCGGGAAAAACAGGGCCCCCAGAACGCACAGCTAGGGAACATAGACATGAAAAAAAGAGAAAAATATGAAAACAATGAAAACCCCCTATAATGGTGTCAGACATACAAGTTACTTTAAGCTTAAAGAGGAAAAAATGCTTAAAGAGGAAAAAATGCAAAGATCTCGATTGTTCATGAGAAATTACACACGACGTTTTCTGTACGGTGAAATGACGTGTCTATCATATCGTCTAACCCTAGATACATTCTTCTCTTCAAATGTAAAGCCAACAGACCATTTAATCCATTTTTCAGGTTTTTTTTTTTTATTTTTTACAATTGATTTGAAAAAAAAAAGTCAAGACAAAAAAAAGTTAGCACATTAACATATAACTTGAAAAAAAGCAAAATTCTGGGTAAGGAGTGAATGGATGGTGTCTATGAGTATGTGCAGGGGTGGTGGTGGTGGTGGGGGGGGGGGTGCAGGGAAGGACTGGGTGAGAAGGAACAGGGGAGCATGAGGGCGAAGTCCTATACATTGTTAGGACACAAGTAAACCAGTTACAGTGGTTATGGTCCAGTGGTTAGGGCTTCAGAACTCAGGCTGAGAGTGTGTACGTTCGAATCCCACCTGGGTCAGACAGTTACCGTTTCAGTCGTGAAAACAATACTGACGACCTGCTGGAGCTGGTGAACATTCCACAGTGACCACAATCAGGCTTTCCGGACACAACGACACTGGTTTTAGCGTGACGATTTGGAGGCCAACCAACTTACACACTCTGCCCCCCCCCCACCCCCCCCCCCCACACACACATATTCCCCTTCCTCCCTCCCTCCCATTCTACCAATCCTGTCGCCTCTTAACCTCTTACTCGCCTCCCAATCCTCCTCTGCACTTTCATCCTAGCCAGAACTTCAGACAAATCCTTTCGTCTGCTTTCTACGTCGCTTTGGATCAATCACAAGGCTGTGAGGACGCTTTGAACAAAGAAAATACACCCGAAAGTGCGGGTGGGACCCAGAGAAGTACTGTCCTCAACTACCGAATTAACCTTCTGGGAGCAATCCTGCACCACGCTTGGAAGCCTGCGCTCTGTTTACGTAGGGTGCAGGCACGCACAGGGCATTTCACTAAGACGTCATGGAATACAAGTGTTCCCTGGCAGATACATAAATGTAATGACCATCGGATGTGACACGACAGAACCTCCATGGGAGTGTTTCCATGGGTTTACCAGCCCATATGACTGCAGAGCCCACCGGCGAAACAACGCCACTGTGAAGCAACTGCCCTGTGCATCCCACAGCCTCACTCGTTGCTGTTACGTTGACAGGTGAAAACAGCACTAGTGTTATCTTGCCATGCTTTGCACAAACGCACATTTCATCAAAGAACATCAATAAACAAACCTGTTTGTCTTGTGACACGTATCTGGTGTTGTTACATTATTCGCCTTGTTTGTGTGCATCTGTTGTAAACGTACCAACTGATGTAATTGCTGTTCATTGTCAGGCGATAGACGAGGCACGCAATCATTTCACCCAGGGACACTTATACGAAAAGAATGCATCCCCCTCACCTCATCAATGCTATACACTGAAATAAAAAGTGTTTCTTATCACCAATAGCGTATCCAGTACAGAGTATGATGATTCTGAGGACGTTCCAGGATGGTACTATTTCTTTCTAGCACTGAAACCAAACTGCGTAGACCTAAAATCTAGCACGCGTGCTCGTTCATTTTATCTGACAATTTTCAGAGAAGTTCCCAAACGTGGCATACACACATCCAACTAGCCTGCGAACAACAGGCAAGACAAAGAGCGAACGAGCTCAACAGGAAGTGTTGAATGCCTTCGATATGAGCAAACGGAACTCGTAATGAGCGAAAGGCAAAAGTCACTGATCCTCTCCTGCCTAGACAAACCTACACACGCACCGAAACTTCGTGACCCCCCCCCCCCCCCCCCCGTCACCCCTCCCCCCCATCCCCAGACCTGTTGACCCTAAAGCTGCTACTGGTGTATTTCTCCATTAAAATGAGCGTATTTACCTAAACATGTGTGCACACTTCTTCCACATTTTCTAATTTTTGTTTAAAAAAAAAAAGGAGGGGAGGGGGGGGGGGATCCCTGCTATTGTTCCGTCATCCAGACACGAGTTATTATTATCATTATTATTATGAATACTTATATAACGCCTGTCCTGGGCTAGAGACCAAGCTCTAAGCATTTTACAATCCACGCTCGTTTACACAACGGGCTGCCTACCTGGGTAGTGTCAACTGAAGAGCTGCCAGCCGGCGCTTCATTCAGTCGTTTCCCGTGTCATCCAGTCAATATTGTTCACTCAGTTTCCTTACTTCTTTCATTCTTTCCATTTCCCAGGCAGGGAGCATGCTATGTGTAACATGTCATCCATTCGAACGGCCAAACTGGCCTTCTCTTCCGAAAGTTGGTGATGGGATTTTACGTGTGTGCAAGATGTTATGCATGAATTTACACACAGAACCTCGGTTTATAGTCTCATTCGAAGGAATGTATGGGAAATGGAGTCAGGAACAATGTTAACTCCGATGGAAAAATCCCTCTGTACCTGCGTCATCAGTCCAGCAAAGGCCGCCATAGCGAAGCGCCAGCCGTAGCCGTCGATCAGCCAGCGGAGGAGGTAGGGGCCGACCAGGAAGCCTATCCCCGGGGCGGCCAGGGTCAGGCCGTTGGCCACGGTGCGGTACTTGTGGAAGTAGACGCTGACCACGGTGACGGAGGGGGTGTAGCACAGCCCCGCCCCCGTCCCTGCCAACAGGAGGAGGGGTGTGTGACACAAGTCAGGAAGGGGAAGAGATGGATTGGGAGAGGGGGGGGGGGAGGGGGGGGGGGCGAACAAAACGGCGTGAAACGGCGTTCCACAATATCATTGTTTTCGTTGTACAATGTCGGTTTGTCGTCATTAGAGTAAGGTAAGGCAATGTTGCTTATAGCCAAGCTGACCTCAAAGGGACATGTTAGGGCTGTCACTGCGTTGAAGTCATCTCACAACTCATCATAATAATAATGATAATAATAATATTTTCTTTACAAATATCATTCATACAACCCTTTGAAATACACCTAAAAACGCACCAAAAACTTCGTGGAAAATCTTTCTTCCATAAAATCTTAGATCAGATGAAAAAATGTTAATCTCTTTCAGAAATTTAAAGATCACATCTGGTGGGACATCTCTGAACAAGGTTTTCATGGAGTCTGCGGTAAAGTGTTTATGTCTCACATCAGGCAAATCCCAACACTCTAAAAGAATATGTGTCACTGTGAGCGGTACATGACATGGAATGCACCACGGATCTTCTTCACCTGTTAAGAGATAAGAATGGGTGTAAAAGGAATGAGGGGAAGAGTTGGGTGGTGGTGAATAGAGGAAATAAAATGGCATTAAACAGCGTTCTGTAATCATCATTGTTCTCATTGTACATTGTCGGTTTGTCGTCTTCATCATGGCTGTTGTCGTCATCGTCGTTATGATACTTAGCACTCGGCATTTAAAGGCATTCTACAATGCTCGTTGTTCATTGTCGGTTTGTCGCCATCATGCCTGTTGTCCTCATTGTCGTTATGATGATCATCCCGCATTCAAAGGCATTCTACATTATCATTATTGTTCTTGTCGTACATTGTCGGTTTATCGTTATCAGGGCTGTTGTCATCATCGTCATTACGGTCATTATTGCCATCACCAACTGCAGTCAATTCCGCAAAGGAGAATACGTTTTCACCAGTGTCCGTTTGTTTGTTTGTTTGTCAGTTTGTTTGTCAGCAAGATTCTGCAAAAATGACCATACCAACTGTAAGAATATAGGTTCGAAACAAGCTTTATCTTTATTTATCATTAGTATCATTATTATTGTTGTTGTTGTTATTTTTCATGATTATCTTCATCATCACTATCATTGCTATAATTATCATTATCATTATTATTTATGTTCACTTTCAAATATTTTCACTTTAATGCAAAAATGAAGTGCACGATATACCCGCAAAACAAGTTATATTTTTCATTATCAGTATCTTGATTAATTAATTAACCAATGTATTTATTTTCTTATTTATTTTCACTTTCAATTTCTTTTACTTCAATGCCAAAATGAAGTAGTGCACCATATACTCTTGTCATACCAGTAGTTGGTCTCCACAGCATTTAACCACTCGGCAAAGACCGTCGACTTAAAAGGGATCTGCGACCAGATACACCGAGACGCTAGCGTCGCCATCTTGATTCTCTCGTCGATCAGCAAACAATGCCGCAGTCAATGGAAAGCTGCCAGCGGCTTTTGTGTATGGCACACACGACAGCTGTTCATTGTTGTGGCCATGTCACCTGGTAATTGGAAGTGACGTCCCCTGTCTGACTACTGCTTTGCACTGTGTATAGGCAGCTCTGATGTACTCGCTTACCTTCCCCGTTTCCAAACTCCAGTTTTGTGGTAGACCTGTTTACACGGGAAGTCGGGAGAGAGAGAGAGAGAGAGAGAGAGAGAGAGGGGGGGGGGGAGCGAGGAGAGAG
Organism: Conus canariensis; assembly: GCA_033310375.1. NCBI lineage: Eukaryota > Metazoa > Mollusca > Gastropoda > Neogastropoda > Conidae > Conus > Conus canariensis. The sequence goes on from CM065746.1 coordinate 8,644,311, forward strand.
AGAGAGAGAGAGAGAGAGAGAGAGAGAGAGAGAGAGAGAGAGAGAATGTTGGAAAGGGGTATACGCATTAAATTAGGGAAAGTGTGTCAACATCTGCGTGCGTGCGCCCGTGAACGCATCTCTCTCTCTCTGTGTGTGTGTGTGCGTGAGTGTGTGTGTGTGTGTGTGTGTGTGTGTGTGTGTGTGTGTGAGTGTGTGTGTGTGTGTGTGTGTGTGTGTGTGTGTGTGCGCGCGCGCGTGCGTGATATGGAGGTAGGGCAAGTTGGAGGGGGAGGGGGCATTCAAAATACGATAGCTCACCTTAATTGTGTGTTTGTGACAGTATATTTTTCTTCGTTTTGCCACGCAACTTTGTGGAAATTGAAAATCATGATTCTCGTGGACTTCGTTGCAAAAAAGATATTTTAACGTGATAGCTATTTTCCAAACATATGTTGAGGTATTAAACAGATTCTGAAGGAAAAGGTATTTCGGTACTGTCACCCTAATCAGATAATCTTTTAAGGAGCGTGACGCCATCCAACGTAGGCGTGTAAACTTTACCAGACTAGGGTGAATTTTTGGGTGTTTTGCAGCTGTTGACTATCAGGACAGGTTTGGGAGGGTGTTCCTAATTGCGGAGTGGGGCCCTCGCGGTGGCGGTGTAAACGCAGTGTGTCGTGTGTCAGGTTTGTGTTGTGTGACTGGTGTTCACCCCACCGTCGGTTGAGAGGGAAGTTGGGGCCACTCGTGGTCGCAGCGTGTGAGCTGGTTGCGGTAAGGCGTTTGTGCCAGATTTGTTTGAGAGGCTTATGCCTGAATACTAAGTACTTGTGGACTCATGTCCTTGACTTAGTTTGTTTCGGTGTGTCGATGTGCATCTCCTGGGAGGGGACCAGGGTGCGGTGTGATGTTTTGATTTGAGAGTGACCGTGTTCGCCGCCAGCTGCAACCTGTGCCACAGCTGCCACCCTTTGCCACCAGTGGCAGCCTTCACTGCTAGCGGCAAGTCTGTGCTACAGCTGCCACCCTTCGCCACCAGTGGCAGCCTTCACTGCTAGCGGCAGGTCTGTGCCACAGCTGCCACCTTTCGCCACCAGTGGCAGCCTTCACTGCTAGCGGCAAGTCTGTGCCGCAGCTGCCACCCTTCACTGCCAGCTGCGACTTTGTGCCGCAGTCGCAGCTCTTCACTGCCGGCTGCAACTCTGTGCCGCAGCTGCAGCTCTTCACTGCCAGCTGCAACTTTGTGCCACCAGCTGCAGATCTTCACTGCCAGCTGCGACTTTGTGCCGCAGCTGCAGCTCTTCACTGCCAGCTGCAACTTTGTGCCACCAGCTGCAGATCTTCACTGCCGGCTGCGACTCTGTGCCGCAGCTGCAGCTCTTCACTGCCAGCTACAACTCCTTGCGGTAGCTGCAACCCTCGCCGCAGCTGTAACCCTGTGCCGCCGGTTGCAGCCCTTCACTGACAGCAGCCCTTGTCATCAGGGGTCGCTTTCTCTCCACCTGAGTCTGTGTTGGTATTGACTACTGTGTCACTGTCAGGGGTGTGCGGTGTGGGGATCAAGATTTCCCCATTGTGGCGCGATGTTGGGGGGAGGGCGAGGGGATGAATTGTGTCTGTGGGGATTTAGGCTGAGCCGAGGAAAGTGGTTGTGCCGGAAGAGCATAGTTAGCCAGTGTGACAAACCAGCGGCACAACATCACTCTGGCACTTAGTCTGCGTCATCACAACTTCGTCTTCACGGGGTGACACTCAGCATCGGGTCGCCAGTCACAGCTCCCTAGTGTGTTAATGAGAGAATGGGGGTGTGTGCAAATAAAGTGTGGGATGTGTGGAGTGGATAGTGTGGATGACATGAGCTGATTTATGTGTGATATTGAACATGAATTGTAACTGAGACGGTGGGGTAGTAAAATCTTAGTGTGGTGATAGATACCCTTTTCCAAAGAAAAGTAAATTCATTAATCGGTACTAAAGTTTGTGTTTTGGAGCCCTGCTGGTGCATCCTTTCGATACCCCAGCGACGTTCCTCGTCTGCCTTTTTTTTGTCCCACTATTTGTTTAAAAAAAAAAATTATTATTATTATTTTTTTTTTTTGGAAGTTTCCCCCATCTTAATTAGATTGTCTGATTTGGTTTTGTGGCAGCCTCTTCTGACGCTGTTATAGTCAAATTTTGTTTTCTATTACTCACTTGTCCCTGAGGTTATGGGCAAATGTTATTTGCAGTGATTGCACAATGGGTACAGTAAAATGGGGAAAATAGCCTTGTGTTGATGTGTGGTGTAGGGTCGGTGTGTGTGGTATTGTGTGGGTGGGTGTAGTAGCGTAAAAGTGGTGTATGTCTACTTGGGGTGTTGTAATAAAGTTTGTGTTTGGTGTAAACTCCTTGTGTTTCTTTGTTGTGGGTCGTTCGGGATAGGGTAAGTTTGGTACGGGAGGGAAGGAGTCAGGCTTAGCGACCTTGACAGGTACCTAAAAGATTTCGTGGGAATAGGGGTTGTGGAATCAGGAATTCATTTGTCTGTATGTCTGCCTGCGTGTCTGCGTATCTATATATCAGTATCTATATATCTTTTTCTCTGTCTGTCTCGCACACTCAGAGAGAGAGAGAGAGAGAGAGAGAGAGAGAGAGAGAGAGAGAGACCGACAGACAGACAGGCAGACAGACTGACAGATAGATACATAGATAGATAAAGAGAAGACCAAATATGTGGTATGTAAAGCTCGACAGACAGACAGTCAGGCAGATAGACTGACAGATAGATATATAGATAGATAGATAGAAGACCAAATATGTGGTATGTAAAGCACGATTTATCGGAATTACACTCCAATGCACAGCCTGTGGCAATAAATATAGCGGTAGTAGTAGAATGACTTTGAAGGGACAGACTTTAAAGCAAGGGCCTTCCTCCCGGCTGACCCTCCCCTCCTGACCCTCAGCTCCTGACCCTCAGCTCCTGACTCTCACCTCCTGACCTTTACCTTCTGACCCTCACCTCTTGACCCTCACCTCCAGACTCTTACCTCCTGACCCTCACCTCCTGACCTTCACCTCCTGACCCTTACCTCCTGACCCTCAGCTCCTGACCCTTGCCTCCTGACCCTTACCTCCTGACCCTTACTTCCTGACCCTTACCGGATAGAATGCCGAAGAGCAGCAGGAGGGTGTAGAGATCGTTGGAGAAGGAGGCTAAGAGCAGGCCCACGCTCTTCAGGATTGCCCCGATCATCATCGTCACCCGGTGACTGAACATGTCCGCCATGGCGCCAGCAACCGGTCCTGATGGGTGGAGAGAGAGAGAGAGAGAGAGAGAGAGAGAGAGAGACAGACAGACAGACAGACAGACAGACAGACAGACAGACAGACAGACAGACAGACAGACAGATGGGGAAGGGAGGGAGGGAGATGTGATATCGGTTGGTGAGGACTTCACGTTCAAGGCCTAATCCTGCCATATGTCCTTGGCATACACTCCTCAGTACAGTACAGAACATTCACACAGACAAATCAATATAGAACATTAAACAAAGCATAATTATGCCATCTTATCATAAAAACGTAAGATCAATTGATTGACTGATCTTTTATACGCAAGGATGAAGATTTTAGGCCAAAGCCTAGTCTTACAATCTGTCCTTGTCATGCATACATTATTTCAACACTTTCATTCATACCGACAATCCAACATAGCAACACTGTAATCTAATTCTACAATGATAAGCAGACTATTCATAAACGTAATAATGACATGGTGGATAGTCCAACAGAAGGAAACAAACAAACAAACAAATATACATACAAGCAAACAAAACTACACACACACACACAGAGGTCGGTGAACGTGTGTGTGTATGCGGGGGAGGGGGGGGGGGTGGTAGGAATGGGGGATGGTAGACAGAGTGGGAGTGTTGATGAGCGATTTAACGGAGAAATTATATGTTTAGACGGTGTATTCAAAGTATGGATTACAGAAGACGTTGCGAATGGATGCTAATGATTTTAATCAAATAATCAAGTTATTGAGACATAAAATGCTTCTGTAAATGTTTAAGTTTTAACGTATTCGTATTTTGTAGACTAGGTGAAAGTCAGTTCCAGATATATGGTCAAGAGTAAGCCAGGCTTGTTTTGTATTGACCAATGCGTGGGTAGGGGAGAAGGAATTTCTTCGAGCCAGAAGATCTGTTCAATCTTGTATAAAGGGCATTGATATAAAATGGCATAGCATCGGTCAAGATTGTAAACATAAATGATGCCTTGTTGAATTCCAATTGCTTACTCAGAGGAAGTTATTTTCAGCGCTTTTAATTTTTCACCTGTTGTTAGGGGTACGGCTGGATGGAGTAGCTTTGCTTCACGTCTATGGAGAGAATTCAGCCAACAACATCGTCGAAATAATCTCTATTAAACTTCAACTTCCAGGTAAGTCTCGTTTAATTTTCAAATTATTCCTCGTCTGATTGGTCAGACGTACACATGTGGAGATTTTAGCGTCAGGGATCACGCGTTATTCTTTAACACGACAGGCTTTGCAAGGCATTCAGCTCAAAATGTGAGTTACTTCCCTTTGTCTACGAATGTGTCCAGTACAGACCGGGAAAAACTTTTAGTCTTCGTGTAACCACCATTTTCATCTTTATTCAGTTTAATGATCCGGTGGTAGAATCTTGAAAAAGTGTTCCTGTTTGACCATCCTCCTACTTGAGGATGCTGTCTATTGGTACACCTCTGCTTAATGCTGCAGAAGTACTAGCAACCCGAGTGCTGTGAGCTGAATACTTCGATATGTCTATTCCAGCCATAAGGAGCACATCTTCCAATTTGTTTTTTTAATGGTGTCTCTTTTCACGGGTGCAAATGGCTTTATGCAACTGATAAAAAGTGCTTTCCCAGTTCGAGAGCAGACAGTCTTTTTCAAATACTGTCGAAGGTGGTGAACCGGGCACAATCTCTTGTTTTCAAAACACGTTATGACTAAAGGCTCTAAGTGAGTCCCTGGTTTGGTTTGTTCTATATACAAGTACACATTTAGACTCATGGATTTCTACATCATCAACAGTAAGACTATGGAGAATCTGTCATCTCTGACCAGAGAGTAAAGCAAGTAACTTAAGTGTTCTGAGCGTGAGTTTCAGAAGGCTGAGCTGTTCTGCATCTGGCCACTGTGCTAACATATCAATGACTGTGTCTACATCCCATGTGTCACAGTACTCTGGGAGTGACAGTCTATTGTTGAACACATCCTTGACAATTTTACAGACTATAGGATGTTGACCTATTGTTTCTGCGTTATCAGGACAAAGGTGTGCTGAAACAGCACTCCTAGCTAGGTTAACTGTACTAGCACCTGCAACATACAGTTCTGCAAAAAAAAAATTGCCACATGCACATGAGTACAAGTAGTGATTTTTATTTCTCATTACAAATTTCTGCCATTTTTTTAATGTAGGTGTTGTAGGACTTACGGGTGCTGGGTCTCCATGAATCCATTATTAGAGCAACCGAATTGTTTGATAATCCAGAAGTTAAGAAATTTTTGCCAAGATCTTGCACACAAGTAGGTGTAACCGACGTTTCTGAATGAGAGGATGAACTACTTTGAGGTCGCTGGGTGTGAAGAAGGTGGCGTCTGCAACCGAATTCTACTGGTCGGCAGCAGAGAAGATATTGAGGAACAGTGAACCACGGCTGTGTTGGCCAGTTGGGTACCATAATTATCCCCTCTGCATGGTCTCTCCGGATCTTCTGCAGCACCCGTCCTATGATGCTGAAAGGTGGAAATGCATACCACTGTAAATGCTCCCAAGAGATGGAAAAAGCATCAATTGCTTCAGCTTCTGGATCCGGCCAGTATGAAATGTATCGCCGCATTTCAAAGTTCAACCTGGAAGCAAAGAGGTAAATATTTGGAGAAGCCCTGAGCTGTTGGAAGCCAGACTGCAGAGCCTGCTCATCAAGTTTCCACTCAGCATCAGTGTTCTGGCGCCTGGACTCCTTGTCAGCTGTCCTGTTCTGCTTCCCTGGAATGTGCGCTGCACTGATCCAGATATTCTTAGTAATGCACCATGACCAGATTGTAAATTTGATGTCACTACAGGCATAGGAATGGCTTGTTCCCATGCGATTGATACAGCTGACTGCTGTTGTATTGTCTATCATCATCCGGACATTTTGTTTTCCAGCTTTCCCTAAAATGACTGTGAAAGCAAGTAAAACAGCTTTCAATTCTGAATGATTAATGTGAAAGACCGTTTCATGCGGCAACCAATGTCCACCTGAAGCTGTACCTTCACACACACCCCCAACCTGTGCCACTAGCATAGGTGGTGACAATTATATCTGGTTCAGTACTGCAAATGTCATTCACTGTATCAGACACATTGACAATCCACCATTGAAGTTCCTCCTTACTCTCTTCAGACAACTACATGAGTTGGTCAAAGTCACCTCTGCTCCTCTTCAAAGCTAATTTTTTGTCTTTCTCAAGCTGTCTGTAATAGAGAGGTCCATACTTGACAGCAGCAAAGCTAGCAACGATTTTTTTCCTATAACTTGAGCAACCTCACAGACTGTGTGACTTTGCTCATCAAGACGCGTTTGACAACTAGACAGTACGCTCACAGCCCTTTCAGCGCTCAGAGTGACTTTCATGGAGACAGAATCTATGATGACCCCAAGGTATTGAATCCTTGTCGTGGGCTGAATAACCGACTTGGTTGGGTGAATGATAAACACTAACTTTTGAAACAAATCAGTGGTGTCTGTAACATTCCTCATGCAGTTGCTCTCTGTGAGTCCAATCAACAGAGAACCATCCAAAAACCCTGTAGATACATGACCTTTCAATCTAAGGGAGGCATAGACAGGTTTTAGCAGCTGTGTGAACAAACGGGGAGCTGATGATAGGCCATTGGGTAAAGTACTGAATTCATAGAGTTGATCTCTCCATTGAAATCTGAGAAGTTTCCTGTGCTGTTCATGGATAGTGAAGGCGATGGCAGGGATGAAGAAGCAACAATGAAAGCTTCAAATATGAACAATGAAGAGACTGAAAGCGAATGGACCCAAAACGACTGGAGCCACAACTTGACACAACATGAATTCCCTGCCCTTGAAACGCCCAGATACGAAAACAAAGCCGACACATAGCGCCTACGTAGCTTACAAACATCGGAGTACCAAAATAAGAAGCAAACAAGAGAAACAACAAATCGGCAATGCGTCACGACCTTTCGGAATGGTTGACATACCTCAAGAATGCGCACGGAATTCCCGTGCATTACCCGGTCTCCGGCGTCAAACCCTGATCGAATCAGAAATCCCGTTAACACACGATAACGCGGGCGATCCGGATCAACAAGCAGCTGTTCGGGCAATATGGAGAAACAATCGACTATGCAAAACTGGGTGAAAATCAACAGCCAAAGAAAAGAAAAAGAAAATCGAGATCAGTGGAAAACGGGCAGAACGCGCTGAATGACTCGGGGAGGGGACGGGGGAATGGGGTAGCTGGGGGGGGGGGGGGGGGGGGAGGGGCCAAAGAAAAAGTTGGGAAAGGGGGTGGGGCTAGCCAGAAGGAATGGGGGAAGTGGAGGCGGCGACAGGAGGGGGTAACAAACAAATAACGGTATGGCCGTGGCCCTTCATGTGTAAAGATCTGTGCTTGGAACTGTGAAGGCTGGCTAAACAAACTAGACATACAAGATGTGGTTGATTCGTTGAAATCATTTGACACTTTCTGCAAATGAAACTTTTGTTTATTCCAGTGCCATAATTACACAGCATTTAACGACTGTGAGGCATTTGTGTCTAAAGCTGTGAAACTGTCACAGCACGGAAGACACACAGGTGGAGTTGTTGTTTTTGTTCGAAAGTCACTCTTAAATTTTGTTCGTAAAATCGATACAAATGATCAACATATGGCTCTTCTTGAACTGAAAAACGATTTGATTGGGACAAAGAAAAATGTACTTTTAATTTGTGTTCACATTCATCCGTACGATAGCAAATATTGGGGTCTGTCACAAGAGGGGTTTGGTTTAGAAATCTTAGAACAAAGTTTGATTGATTTGCATGAAAGATTTGATTTGTGGTGACTTGAATGCAAGGGCTGGATGTGAGAATGCTTGGACGAATGATGAGTTTCTTCCCTTTATAACCATTGTGTTTATGTTGATGTCACCGTTTTCAGACGAAATTCAGATGACAAGAAAATGTCTAACTTTGGTAAAGACTTGCTATCTGTTCAATGTTTGAGTGTGTCATAGCTAATGGTTTATCAAGTGTGTCATAGCTAATGGTTTATCAAGTGTGTCATAGCTAATGGTTTATCAACCTTTGGTAAAGACTTGCTATCTGTTCAATGTTTGAGTGTGTCGTAGCTAATGGTTTATCAACCTTTGGATGTAATGAGTCACTTACTTATTTGTCAAACACTGCTGGGAGTCTAACTGACTATTTTATATATCAAGTGACTTATGTCGTGAGGGGTTTGTTTGCTTTGCGTTTTGTCTTTGACTCACCGCATTTACCAGTTTGTATAAATTCAAATTGAACATGACCGTGTTGAAGTTATTGCAAAGAGATGATTCCCTTGACAATACGTGTCAGGAAAGACAATTTTGGGATGAATCTTTAGAACAACATTTTGTGGGTAATTCACATTCTGATATATCTCAAGATTTGCTGTCTGGGCCAACACACGTTGTTGATTTTCACAAAAATCACGCATTGCGCCTATTTACAGATGCTGTAATTGTTTCCAGTGAATGTATGAAAAAACGTGTTAATGTCAATAACAACAATAAGGATGCTTTATGGTTTGACAAAGAGTGTAAAGAGTGCAAGACAAAAACTAGACGTGCACTGAACTTAGACGAAACAAGCACACTAAACACAGGGTGTCATTTGAGGAAGAGGAAAGTATACAAATTGCTCCTTAAAAAGAAAAAGTCTGGTTTTAAACGTAAAAAAGCGAAACAGTTTGCTTCTTGTGGTACAGACAGTAAATCGCTCTGGAAAGACGTTAGACAAATGTCTGGTAGACAGAAAGTCAGTGTATGCCCTACTATAAACAAAAATCAATGGTCTAATCATTCTCAGAACCTGTTTAATGCTGAAAAAAAATGATAACACTTTTCATTTGTCGGAAAATTTATCTCAAATGGTGACGATTTGAGTAGACCGATAAATGAAAACGCGGTTATGGAAGCTATTCGTAAATTGAAAACAGGCTAAGGTGTGGCACTGACGGATTTGTGCCTGAAACGTTGAAAATGTCTGGTGACTTTTCAGATCCTTTTTTGACGAAATTATTAAACGCCATATTTGATACCAGAATATGTCCAGAGGAATGGTCAAAAGCAATTATTGTTCCCATTTTCAAATAAGGTGACCAGACGTTAACAAAAAATTACAGAGGAATCTCTTTATTGAGTCTAATCAGTAAATGCTATACAGCTATCCTCAATGCGTGCGTGTGTATTGTAAAGTTTTGTCCCTCCGATACTTTCCCTGCATTGTTAAGAACACCTTTTGTAATTTTCTTAATAATAATAATAATAACAATAATAATGATGATAACAATAGTAATAATAATGATAATGTAAATGATGATGATGATGATGATGATGATAATGATATCAATAACAACAACAACAACAACAATGATAATGATAATAGTACTAGTAATAACAATAGTGATGATGATGATGATGATGATGATGATGATGATGATGATGATGATGACGACAATGATGATGATGATAGCGGTGGTGGTAAAACAACAATACAATAAAAAATCTGTACAGTAAAAACAACATAACACAATACAATTATATCCAACAGATGTAACGCGCTCGAAATCAGAACAACGTCACTCAACACAGTCAAGAAAATACATACTACAAAAAGAACAACAGTATTCACAATACAGTGTCACACCAGACAACACGTGACAAATGTCAGGCTGGACTGGACAGCGCGACCCGACACAACACAGCGCACCACTGACCTATCATCACCTGAAAACCAGCAGCAAAGGCACAGATCAACGCCACGAAGCCCTGACTGCCCGAAAAGGTGTCCAGAAACTCCACCTGTTGACACACGCGTGGCGCCCTACATATCAAGTCTCACGACGACAGATCATTGACAGAGAGAGAGAGAGAGAGAGAGAGAGAGAGAGAGAGAGAGCAACATTCATGCACACACACACACACAACACACACACACACACACACACACACACACACACACAAAATGAGGACAGCAAACAGACAGACAAACCCACAGGCAGACAAACCCACAGACAAACAAACCTACAGACAGACAGACAAACATTCAGACAGACAAGCATTCAGACAGACAGACAAGCATTCAGACAGAGAGACAAACATATGGACAGACAGACAAACGTACAGGAAAGGAGAGACAAGCGAAGAAATGCCTCGCTATTTCTTCCTGCTGACGCACGCTGCGTGAAAGCTGCCGCCATCTGCACCTTGAATAGAGCTGGCCACGTTACGGCATGCACGCTCAATTTCTTTGCATGAAAGCTGACACTGCTGTGAATTCTTTATTGGAAAAAAAAAAGAAAAAAAAAAAAAAGACTTCACCCAGAGTTAAAAAAAAAAAAAAAAAAAAAACCCGCTGGCTACGCGCTCTTTCGGCATCCAAATAAATGCGTTGATACAATTATCATGGACACAAGTTAATTTAGCATAAAATCTGCGTAAAATTAAGAGAGACGAATAGACATGAATTAGGTCCACCGATTAGATGGATAGTTAGATAGGTTGATAGACAGGCATATAGGTAAATACACAGACGGGAGAGAGAGAGAGAGAGAGAGAGAGAGAGAGAGAGAGAGAGAGAGAGAGGACAGACAGACAGAGAGACAGACAGAGAGACAGAGATTCAGAGAGAGACAGATAGAGGTGATAGATAGGTAGAAAAGTAGATTACATTGACAGAAAGATAAGTAGAATAAATAGACAGACTGAGATCATGAGATAGATAAAAATAATAGAGCGAAAGAGAACTCCGGATTAAGAAAACTTTTATTCGATCAGGGATTGAGATTTTAGGCAGAGCCTTTTCTTCCAATCTGTCCTTGCTAAGCTAAGAGACAAACAGCGAGACAGACAGACAGACAGACAGATGGGTGGATAGATGGATAGAAAGAAAGCTGGATAGGTAGGCTGATAGATGGATAGAAAGAAAGAAAGATGGATAGATAGGCTGATAGATATATACTTATGTACGTACGTACATACATACATACATACACACATACATACATACACACACATACATACATACATACATACATACACGTATCTATGTACGTAAGTACCTACATACACATATACATGCATATACATACTGTGTGTATGATACATACAAGGTAAAGAAGTGCGGTGCAAGAACTAAAGATGGACGTGACAATACAATACTTTGAGCCATTAATCAGCCTGTTCATCAGTAACGGTGTAGCGGTGATTGCAGGCTCGTGCCCAATCCACCAGCCCTACGTGACAGGGAGCTAGCTGGGAATAGGCACGAGTCTACATTATTCCGCGGGGGGGGGGGGGGGGGGGGGGGGGGGGGACTGCTGATGTTATCACTGTGTGCACAACATGAACTTTCCATCACCAACACCATCTTCTAGCAGGCAGACAAGTTCAAGAAGACGTGGATGCACCCCCGCTCCAAACAATGGCACACACTTGACTATGACATTGTTTGCCAAAGGGATAGACGTGATGTCCTCATTACACGCTGCATGAGGGGAACTAACTGTTGTCACTACGCCTAGTGCGGTGACAGGAATACCCGAATGTAGAAGGGGTACCCCCTTTTAATCCACCCCGCCCACACTCTAAAACTACCAACACCACAGAACAAAAATACAAAACACTAAATAATAGGTGCAACAAACAATCAAATTTTATTCAAATTCACACTCACCCACACACTATCAACAAACAAAAAAAAATCTTCAATCAATAATACAAAAAAATAACACCACCACCAAAATCAGCAATGCACAATAAAAATGCCCCGACACCCCACCTTCAAAATCCAGGAAGCCTCAAGGGACCCCAACCCACACAGGGTTAATACCGGACCAGGGATACTCCAGGGACAATCACGTGGTAACCTGGGGTTGGGTCATCCAGAGGTAGGATGGCCCACAGAACCCAAAGTGCCCGCGTGATACAAACCACAAAACACAATTCGTTACAATTCCCCCTCCACACAATACATACAAATATATCTAAATCTCTCTCTCTCTCTCTCTCTTATATATATATATATTGTTAAAAAATATTTTTAAAAATGAAGCATTAAAATCTACAAGCTTGTTTCTAGCGTTGCTATCTTCAAGATGTCTTTTGGGGCACGCCATAAAAGATCGTTGGCGTACCCCAAAAGACACCGCACGCCATAAAAGATCGTTGGCGTATATATATATATATATATATTATAAACAACTCACGCACAATACCATTCACCCTTCGCACACTCGAACCATTTTTTTTTTCACACACAAAAAAAAAAATCAGTTCCCACACTCCGACTTTTTTCCCACACTGTCACTGAGGTCCTGATGCCCCAGCAGACGAAGCGCCGAACGATGAAGAATCGACGATGCCGCAAGGTTCAACACGGAATCACTGATTCAAAGTACACTGTGACACACATTGAAGAAAATGAAGAGCCCAGCAGCTCTGCCGCTCAGCAAATCTCGGCAGGGGGAGCTCCGACGCTCGCAGAAGGATGAGCTCGCCCCCTCCCAGTCGTTCGTAGCGATGACCTAGAGGTTGGCCAGAAAGAAGTCGGAAACAGGGCAGTATCAGGTAAGATGCCTCACACAGAGGTTGCAGCAGCAGAGCGGTCAAACCCTGTCGACACCTGGAGTTAAGATAACCAACGAAGACAATACAGGACAAACACCCGCCAGAGCAGCTCCAGACCAGGGAAACCCTCGCTCCCTTGAAGGCGTGGACACTAGTGGCAGACACCGACACACCGATAACTTCTTCTAGGAATCCCGAGCTGTCACAAGGACACACCGATGGGTTTCCTGGCAGCCCACTAAACAAAGTGGCAAAACCGCCTCACCGAACGCTGGATCAGAAGACCTCCGTCTCGAGCCAGGAGTCGCAAACAACTGAATCAGACAGTCAAAAAACAGACGACACTAGAGTTGACAGACATCATGAAACTGACAAGGCCACACCCTGACTTCGACCAATCATTAATAGGTTGCCCAGGGAACAGCACGACAAAACTCCAGATAGGGGCATAGATAGAGGCAGTCGCACACAGACTCGAAACACCAACCTGCCAGAAACCAATCAGCAATAAGTCACCTAGGGTGACGAGACCACACTTCCCAATATGGGAACAACAGTGTATCGGCACAGACTCTAGATTATAAATCCCTCCAATCATCAATCGCTAACCACCAACAGCTTGTACACAAGACCAAATGTGGACACAACCATATACAAGCACCGATCTCCAATAGTTGGTCAACCAATCACCCATAAATCACCAAGGCAACAGACCACAAAATCACAAGAATAGATACAGCCAAATATAGGCACAAACTTTACCCTCTTTGGTCGATCACCTACCAACAATGACTCGACCAAAACACACACACACACAAAAATAAAACACGCATCGTAACTCCCAAATATCGACACGGGAAAAAGAAAGAACTGACCGCTGCAATAACTCCGCCTTACAATATGCGAAATTATGTCCCTTGAATGTCCGTGCGTGACACCAACTGCTGGTCTGATCACCGCGTGATCAGGAGCAAGGTCAACATTCAGATTGCCCAGAACATATCGGCCAGAGACAAGCCCCCGAGAAGGCTGAACATTGCTCGCCTGTGAACCAGCAGAGACATTCTGCAAGAAAGGATCCAGGAATGTCTGTCGAACATCGACCTTACTGGAGAAGACACTGGCGGGGAATGGGAAGCCTTTAAAGAATGCCTGTACAATACCCTGGGCTTCGTTGAACGCAAATATAGAAACTGGTTTGGTGAAAACGACCCAGAGATCAACAAGCTCATAGACATGCTCCGCAAGACCCACAGAGATCACACCAGCGACAAGACCTGTGATAAGAAGAAACAGAAGTACCAGCAAACCAGGCAGCTCATCCAACAGAAGCTTCGACAGATGAAGAAAAACTGGTGGGAAAGAAAGCAGAAAGTCTGCAAGTTGTTTCAACGACATGAAGACGTTTGTCTGGCTGCCGAAAGAGTGTGCGGCAAAGAAACAGTATATGGTGCTCAGTGCATCAAAGGTCTCTGGAGGATCTACCCCTTGACTCGAGCTGCTAGGACTCAACTTTTGATTGAGGGGATTGTTATAAATGGATGTACTGTGTCTCTTTTTGACAAGAATCCATTCATTTTCAGAGGGAGCAATGGTGTTGAAGTTCCCGTTACTAAACTGTTTATTTCAGATCTTCCAGTCTCAGTTTGACCTGACGGAGATGGCTTACGCGCGTTACACGGACTTTGTTGACGGGTTTGCGTTTGGATTTGAAAATGGCTTGGATTACGGATTTTCCTTATGGCTTGTGATTCTGGATTGACTGTTTTTTCATTAAATTCACGGGGTTTGCGCTCGTGTTGGAAAAGAAAATCAATATTTAAATACTTGAAAGAGAAAAAGTGTAATGTAATTTGCTTGCAAGAAACACATATGACTGATGATGTTTACGGGCAATGGAAAAAAGAATGGGGCAAAGGTGAATTATTATATAATAGTTATACTTCACATAGTCAAGTTGTGTTATTTCGGCACAATGTGGTTGATAATTACAAGATAGTATACAATTCAAGACGAATTTTGGCCATTGAAATAGAAAGTCAGCATAAAAAAGTGGTCATTGTGAATATATATGCTCCAAATAATGACAATGAAAAGAATACTTTTTTTGATGAACTGGGAGATGTTATCTCTAATGTTGAGTCAGAGCATTTGTTAATTGGGGGGGGGGGGGGGGGGGGGGGGGGATTTCAACTGCGTATTAGATAACGATTCAGATATCATCTCTGGAGAAAAACATGCAGAGAGCACAGTAAAGAAATTCAATGATTTAATAAGAAGCCATGACCTGTATGATACCTGGAGACTGTTTCATCCAGATGAAAAGGAATTTACATGGCATAAAACTTCTCCTTTTATTGCACGTCGATTGGATTATTTCATATCAAATGATAATTTGTTTGACAAAACAATAGACTGTAATATTCATTCTATCCCATTCACAGATCACAGAGGTTGCTCCATCAAATTGAAATTCTCAAGCTTTGAGAGGGGACCTGGGCTGTGGAAGTTCAACAACTCATTGTTGAATGACTTAAACTATGTCACACAGATGAATAGTTTGATAGATGATTATGTATCTCATATGGACGAAAACGTCGATTTTCAAATGGAATGGGAAGTCCTAAAAATGAAGATTAAGAGTTTTACAATAATTTATGCTAAAGGTAAGAGCATCGACAGAAGGAATAAGTTAGTAGAAATACAATGTAAGTTAAATGACATAGATATTAAGATTGCAAAAAACCCTGATAATATTCATTATCAAAATCAGCGACAGCACTTAATGCAAGAATTAGAATTATTGGAAACTTATAAAGCACGTGCAGCACAGGTAAGATCTAGAATGAAATGGATTGAAGAGGGGAAAAAAAAACAAAATATTTTCTAAACTTGGAAAAATCAAGAGCAAATTCAAAGATAGTAGAAGAACTGTGTGATGAAAATGGTAGATCAATTACACAACAGTCAGAAATAATGAAAATGCAACGAGACTATTACTCGAAGTTGTACAAGAAAAAGGTAAGAGCAGGAAACATGGAACAAATGGTAGATAACTTTATATCTGATACCTCAGTACCACAGCTTTCTGACTCTCAGAAGGATAGTTGTGAAGGCAATTTGACAGAGAATGAACTGCTAATGGCTCTTAAAGCCCTCAAAAATGGTTCTTCACCAGGAAGTGATGGGCTTACAACAGAATTTCTGAAAGTATTTTGGTGTCATATAAAAAGTTTGTTAACATAATCACTTAACTCTGCAGATGAAAAAGGGACGCTTTCTCCTTCTCAGAGAAAAGCAGTCATTACATTAATTCACAAAGGCAAAGATCTACCTAGAAATGTTTTAAAAAACTGGAGACCAATTTCGTTAACGAATAGCGATTACAAGCTTTTGTCGAAATGTTTGGCAAATCGTTTATGTCAAGTAGTTAGAGATTTAGTAAGTGAAGATCAGGTTGGGTATATAAAGGGAGGTCGAGCAGCTACGCTATTGAGACTAATTGATGATGTCATTGATCATCTAAAAGTAGAAAATATTCCTGGTTTGCTTTTAAGTATTGATTATACACAAGCTTTTGATAGTATATCTAAAGACTTCATGGTAACAGCTCTCAAAAAGTATGGGTTTGGGTAAGAATTCATTAGATGGTTTCAAGTATTAATCGCTGATACTCGTAGTTGTGTTTTGTATAGTGGCTGGACATCCGAGTATTTTGCGGTTGAAACAGGAATCCGACAAGGATGTCCTTTTTTTCCCTTAGTATTTGTGTTGGCTATAGAATTGCTAGCAATAAAGATAAAAGACTGTAGAAACATTAGAGGAATTGATTTAGGGGGTTCAAGAGATACGCTTGTTAATGTAATCAAAATTGCGCTTTATGCAGATGATGTTACTTTATTTTTGACAGATCAGCATGACATGATGCAAGCATTAGATATACTCAATGATTTTTCTTTGTTTTCTGGTTTGGTTATAAATAAAAACAAATCAGCAGCTATGTGGCTAGGTAGTAGAAAACAGTTTTTATGGCTTTACGTGGAAAAATAAACTAAAGATTCTGGGTATTTATTATGAGAATGATAAACCGGCATCTTTAGTTGAGGACAATTGGTTGCAAAGAATAGAAACTATTCAGAGAATTATTCACGCCTGGGAAAAAAGAGATCTTAGTATAATGGGTAAAATACACATTATTAAAACATTTCTTATTTCACAAATGGTCTATGTTATGCAAACATTTGTTATTCCTGATAAGATCTTATCAGATATAAATCGCATGCTTTTTAGATTTCTCTGGCGTAAAAAACATTGTAATCGAAAGGCATTTGAAAAAGTTAAGAGAAGCGTAATGTGCAGTGAATATGAAAAAGGAGGATTGAAAATGATAAATTTAAGACAGATGCAATCTGCTTTTCTCCTGTCACGGGTTGTAAAAATTTGTAAGGCCACAAACAATGAAAGGTGGACTATAATTCCGAGAAAAATATTTCTACCCTTTGGTGAGAATGTCACGTGTTTTTATGCAAACACTAAAAGTGCACTTTTCAAAGGTTTAGACAAGATACATTCACATTTTTGGAAAATTACTCTGAAAACATGGCTAGATCTTAGTAAACATGAAGATGTCTCACCCTTTCCCTCTTTACTGTGGAATAACCAATACATAAAATATCGAGGAAATGTCCTTTTCTTCCCTGACTGGATAAAGGGCAAAATACTAACTGTTAGTGACATGTATGGTCCAAATGGAATGCTTTCATACCAGGACGTGGTTAACAAGATAGGAACCTCCCCTGCAAGGATCTTAGAGTATAATGTAGTGTCAGCGGCCACACATATTTTTAATACTAGGGTTAGTGAACAAGATAGATATATAGATTTTTCAGAACCACCTCTTTTCTGTAACAAAAAACATATATCTTGCAAGGATTTCCGTGTGACTTTGTGTTCCCTCAGTTACACGGAACCATGTGCAGCCCGTTTTTGGTCTAATAAATATGGACTGGAGTTAAATGAAAATGTATGGAAGATACCCCGCTTGTGCACAAAAGAAACCAGACTGAGAGTTTTACAATGGAAAATTTTACAAAATATATACCCGACTAATATAATGCTATGCAAAATGAAAGTCAGGGATAATCGAAATTGTTCATATTGTAATGATGAAATTGATTACATTGAACATTTCTTTTTTCACTGTCATAAGGTTAATTCGTTTTGGAAATTTGTCAGTCAATACATATTAGCTGTATACAACACAAGAATTGTGTTTTCTGAAGAAACTGTGCTCTTTGGAATTCTTAGACAAGAAAATATTAACAGACATATACTACTGAAAATAAACCATGTTGTGATTACTGCAAAGATGCGTATAAGTATTTATTTTAAAAAAAAAACGGAATCTAGGCTGCCAATTTCAGTCATATTCGAAAATCATTTGCAACTGAGAAAAATATAAAGAGATTTCATACATGCATTCACTCTTACACACGCACGCACGCACGCGCACGCGCGCACGGAGAGGGAGGGAGGGGGGGGGGGAGGGGGGAGGGAGAGGGAGAGAGAGAGACATACACTCAGTTACAAAAACATGCACGTGTTTGTGCATTTTGCGTGCGCGTACATGCACTGTAACACACACACGCCTACAGGTACACACACATATACACGCACGCACACATACAACACAGTCTTGGTGACGTTTCTTTCATAAAGAAAGTGACCCCAAGGTAAATATGCCTTTTCGTTCTCCACTCCTCCGTACTTTCTTGCACTATTTCGTTTTCGTATGTGTAAGACTGTTGCACGTGGGGAATGTGGAATATGATGGGGTTCATGCATGATTTCTTTTCATTATAGGATTGGCCTCATCGGGGAAGAGACAACTATGAGACGATATGTAACAAACTAAATCCCTAAATTCATTTAAAAGACGCCGTCTCTGTCCGCCTGTCTGCCTGTTTGTCTGCCTAACTGTCTGTCTGTCTGTCTATCTCACTCTCTCTTTCTCTCCTTTTTTTCTTTTTTTTTTCTTTTCTTTTTTCTTCCTTTTCTCTCTCTCTCTCTCTCTCTCTCTCTCTTCTTGTGGGTGTGTGGGTGGATGTGGGGGGTGGGGGAGGGGGTGGGGGTGGATGGGTGTTGGAGTGGGTGGATGGTGGTGGTGGTGGTGTGTTGTGAAGTGCGCTCACGCGCTTGGGTAGGGGGAAGAAGAGGGAGACGGGCAATAGGGACCAACAACATCCTTTCAGGCATGTGTATATACAGAATTGGTTGCTTATGCATAGTTTTTGCTTTGGTATCGTGTCGTGTATTTAACAGGTTTCTACCATTGTTAGCATATTTGAGAGAGAGGGGGGAGGGGGAGGGGGGGGGGCGAGAGTATGTGTGCGGGTGTATGTGTAAAACAAAATGAAAAACTAAAAATAATTAAGTCCTTTGTTTCATCTATGTTGGTTCCGTTTCCGTATAATGCAACACTTTATCAGAGTGAGTGTGCCAGTACACCACACATTAGTACATTAACAAACCCAGACACTTTGTATCAATTGCCAAAACACTAAAATCAGCAAAAGTATGTCCATTTGTAAGAGAACATACAGACTACGCATGGTGTGTAAGAGATTGGCTGGGAAAGAAAAGAAGAAAAAAAAAAGAGAGAGAAAAAAAACAAACCTAGTAGTGGAAATTGTTTTCGTTTTTTTTCCGCTTTTTTTTTTTTTTGGCATATGAAGAGGACAGTGTGATGCACCAAAAAATGAAGAGGTGGATTTTGGCCTTAGGGAAGAAAAAAAGAAAAAATTTTAAAAAAAAAAAAAAAAAAAAAAATCACCACCTTAGGTGCTCCATTGATCCGAGAACTGATGCCACACACACACACACACACACACACACACACACACACACACACACACACACACACACACACACACAAAGGGAGAAGTACCCCAAGACTCAAAGACTTTTAGCATTATTTGAATATTCGATAAATGAGCAAGTTTTGTTTTATGTCTTAACAAGAGGTCTACTTGTATACATTGTGTGTATGAGAATGCACATTAACCTGAATAAAATGCATTGTCAGAGAATTGTTGTGATTTCAAAGACAGGACTTGACCAGAATTGCCACTGGATGCGTTCCTTGCTCGTTTTTGTTTTGTTTTGTTTTGTTTTCAATCAAACAGAAAACTTGTACCCACTCTTTCTCTGTTTCTAATGGGCGTTATATTGACAAACTGTCTTTTGATAACTGATTTTTATCAGCAACTTAACAGTGCTTGAGCAAAAAACACAGACACAGTTTTGAGACTTAATTTGTTGAAACTTAATGGTGGCTTTCAAAATTATATTAATCCATTATACTGATTTGTTAGACTAGAGATTATTTGTGTTGTGGCTAAATGGTCTTTCTACAGTCAGCATTAAACAATGTCATTCTTCTTGCCGTATTCACGTATTCAGTGCTGTGCTTGTGCTAACAGCCTTATTTTTTTGTTTTGACTGCATTATCAACATGATTGTGTATCTGTAATATGACCCATGGACCATTTGAACCAAAACATTCAGTTTCTCTGTCAAATACATTTTTCTACTAAAAATCTGTGCCTATGGTGTGTGTGTGTGTGTGTGTGTGTGTGTGTGTGTAGAGTTATGATTAGATATCCCTTCAGGCTGTGTGTGTGAGAGTGTGCTTTTCAAAGGACCCAAATAAACATTCTAAAGTGAAAAAAAAGACTTCAAAGACGCCTCTATTGTACACAGCTACACGAGGAAGGGTGATAAAGCGTCCTGTGACAATCATCGTGCGATTTTCCTCTTGTGCATCACATGAAGGATTCTTGCCAGGGTCATCTTGAACAGACTCATCACCCACAGAGCAGACTCCATCGTCCCTGAATCACAGTGCGGGTTTCGTGCAGGCAGGGGCACAACTGACATGGTGTTTGCTGTTTGCCAGCTACAGGAGAAGTGTCATGAGCAGAACCAGGAGCTCTGCATGGTGTTTGCTGATCTCAGCAAGGCCTTCGACACCTTTAGTAGGACCGGCTTGTTGAATATCATTCACAACTTTGGTTGGTAGGAAAAGCTCATCTCACTGATTGTTTCAGTCCATGATGGCATGCAGGCCAGGGTGCAAGAAAGAGAGATACCTCTGACCCATTCCTAGTGAAAAACGGAGTGAAGCAGGGATGCGTTTTAGCTCCCACTTCTTTTCCATTTCGTTTGCTGCAATACTGATTGATGCATTCCGGGACTGTGACAAGGGCATACATCCGGTTTTGTTCAGATGGCAAACTCTTTAACCTTCGACGACTTCAGGCCAAGACTACTAAAGTATTTGATGCTCTTCTGAGAGAATTCCTCTTTGCTGATGACTGTGCACTGGCCGCGCACTCCCAGGAAGACATCCAGCGCATCACAGATCGCTTTGCAAGGGCCTGCCATTGCTTTGGACTTACAATCAGACTTGGTAAGACCGGGGCCATGTTCCAACCTTCACCGTCCGGAACTGGCAGTGCTCCACCACCACCTGTCGTCATCAACAACACAGAGACTAAGACTGTGGACAAAGTCTGCTATTTGGGCAGCACTGTAAACAGCAACGGATCTCCGGATGCAGAAGTGATGTTGCGCGTCTCAAAGGCCAGCCCTGCCTTTGGCAAACTCTCAAAGAGTCTGTGGCAAGACCATAGCATCAAATGTGCACAAAGGTCGCCGTAAACAGAGTTGTGGTTCTGAGTGCTCTCTTCTACTGTTGTGAGACTTGGACCATGTACCGCTGACACATCCAACAACTCGAACAGTTCCATCTACGATGCTTGCGCAAAATCTGCAGAGTATCCAACCGACAGGTCTAGAAGTGTGGCCTACCTAGCATCATCAAAAGCCAGCACTGATAGACAGGACACATTGTCCGTATGGAGGACAGCAGAATTCCAAAGATGCTGCTCTATGGACAACTAAAGGAAGGACAACGTGACCAAGGACGACCTCTCAAGAGACGCAGAACACCTTGAAGGCCAACCTCAGAAGCTGCAACATCAACACTGCTTTCTGGGAAGATGTCGCCCTTGACAGAACACAGTGGAAGCAACGGTGTACCCAGGGCACAAAGACATTCGAGTGCAACAGAGCAGCCGCCATCCAGGAATATAGGAAACGGAGAAAACGGGGCCCTTCCTTGCAGCGTCTGTGGACGACTTCGTGCCTTAGAATTTGGTCTTCATTTCCACATGAGGACCCACATCAGCAGATAACCTGCCTGCTTACTCATCCGTCGGACACGACAGGAGAAGCCATCATTATCTTGTATGTATGTATGTATGTATATGCATACATATGTACGCAGATTTACAATAGATATACAATATACATATTGTCGATCAAGAAGATCATGTCATGGCGGTCACATAAATATAAACACCAAGGGGGGGGGGAGAGAGAGAGAGAGAGAGAGAGAGAGAGAGAGAGAGAGAGAGAGAGAGAGAGAGAGAGAGAGAACGTAAAACTCTTCATGTTTCCACTTATAAAATATCTTTTAAATCAACACTTTTGCTTCACAGAAATTTCATTGAGGATAGATGCATGCATATTTGGACGGAAACAGATGGACGGAAGCACAACGTGGCCCATTCAGCGTGTATTGCATTTACATTAAAAATATACGCACGACACATTTACTACGAACACATACGCGCACACGCACGCGCGCACACATAGACACGCACGCACGCACTCACGCACACACACACGCACACACACTCACGCACGCACCCCCCCCCCCCCCCCCCCCCCCCCCCGACACACACACACCTGTAGGTAAATAAATAAAGGGCCTGAAACCACTCACCTGGAATATCGCCACAGAGACCAGAAACGCATCTTGAATGGCTAAACTCAATGCAGCAGCTGGAAGGACAACCCATGCCCATCCACGGTCCACGTCACGAACTCTGACGTCAGTCATAGCCTGCAAAGGCACACCATTGTGTGAAAGAGAATGAAGTGTATACAACACTAAGAAGAGAGGCGACGCCTCTTTAACTCACATGTA